>APFE030455119.1:19946-35903 GCA_000404065.3 Pinus taeda | reverse complement strand
GGGGGGGTGAATCAGTATTATCTAGTTCTTTTACCAAATCTTCCTTATTTACACTTTGAATTAGTTTTGCATACCAATACCACAAATAATGAGCATGAACAAGAAAAGCAGACAGTCACATCAAAGAACACCAGATAGAAGGTGGAAACCCAATGTGGGTGAAAACCACCTGCTGCAATATGTCTCTATCTTCTTTCAAATTAGAAACTCCTTTTACAATGGTCTTGTACTGGTGCAGTCCTTTACCAGTACGCAGGCTGCAACCTGCAGAGAGCTACAACTCTCTCTCGTTTTTCCAGTCTCTCCTGGAAGGGAGCTACAACCCCCTACTTCTTTTCAAGGACCACTTTTCATAAATTTTCAAACTGGATCCATATACATCAAATGATCATCAAGTACATGTAAATTACACAGTCAGTTGCAATAACCAGATCAACAATAATAGAACTGAACCCAGAACACCTTATCAACAAAAAACTTCAGTCAACAGAAGATCTTAAGACAGATACGCAGTTTTCCTTTCTTTGGCCTGCGTCGCTACGCACTTCACCCTCTACTTCTCTGCGTATACTCGCAGAGTTCCTTCTACTGCACTGCGTGACCACGCACTGCTTCTTCTACTGCACTGCGTACAGTACGCACCCAAATGCACTATCGCGCCACGTACTGCCACAGTAAGCACGCACCCAAAACACTATCGCGTCGCGTACTGCCACAGTAGGCACGCACCCAAAAACACTATCGCGTTGCGTACTTTTTCTGTGCGTACGCACCTGAACCTCCGTCGCTCTGTGTACCCACGCACTGCGCCTTCTTCACCTCTGCGTACCCACGCACTGCGCCTATGTCGCCCCTGCATACCCACGCACTTATCCTTCTTCTGCTCTGCATGCCCATGCACTCGCACCGTTAATCACCTGCGTACCTCTGATTAGGGCCGAAATACAGTCAGATGCTCAGATCTGATCTTACGCTCGAGAGATCACCCTTCACAGATTCGCTTTCAACTTCTCTTTTATAGATCAAGCTTTTGAACCGAGAACCCAATATTTCAGATCTTAAGATATATTTTTCAAAAGATGCTCAAGCCAAATGATATCCTTTGCTTTATATAGGCAAGCTCCTCCTCAAATCATGGATCAATACCACGGGCCAAAACCATAATAATACAATACCGTCGGCTAAATACCAAGGGTTAAACATAAGAAACCCCACGTGTGCGCGCTTTACTGCCTTGAAGTGTGTGCACTGGGGGTACGCACCTCATGAATGGGTAACCTACGTGTCTAGACACAGTCCCTGCACGGCGTACCTGCGGGTACGCATCTTCTGAACTGTTCTCCTGCGTACTTCTTAATTCTTATCATATTGAGAGCCATGCCATGGGTGTTGCCATCAAGTACAACATCTGTAACATATAACCATACCAGAAACATAATGCCAACATGGATATCTAGGAGAACTCTCCCAGATCTTAGGTTAATCTCCTAGATTTCCGGAGCATAAGTTGGATATGATGTCTCTCCACTGTATACCTGTTGAGCCTACCTATTGTTCGGGTTCGGATTTGGCTAGGCAGGCATCTGGGGTTGCTTGGGTGGAGCAGAGTGTAGGAGCCGTGGTTGGGCAGGTGGTGGAGGCAATAGAGCTGGAGCATTGTTGTATTAGGGCCTCCAACCCTGGGGTGGTGTATTCCACTAAGGTTGTGGCAAAGCATAAGGTTGAAATGACTGGCTGGCTAGCTGGGAATGATACTGAGATGCATAGGACCAATGAGGGGGTGTAGACAAGGAAGGATGAGCAAGGGTTCCCCAAGAAGGTATAGCTGTGGTTTGGTTTGGGTTGTAATATGATAGGATGACCCTTGCATGCCCTGTTGGTATGGTCTAGGCCCATGAGGTCTCCTTTGGTTAATGTAGAAAAGTTGCTCAATGACCCCTTCGGCTCCTTAATATATAGCTTTGAGTCTGGATAAAGAAGGGCACTTGTCTGTGGAGTGGTTTTCTTCATAGACCAAGAAATTTTCAATAGATTTAAATGGACATTTATTCCTAGGATGCCTCCTGGTGCATCTGGGACAAAAGATGGCCAAGCCTCTCTTTGCTTCCTCCTTATTCCTTTTAATGTTCATGGTTTCCATTTGCAAGGCAAGGGTTTCCAGCATCTTACTTTTGAAATCTTCCAGCGTGTTTCCAATTTCACCCTTGATGGATGAGTTAGAAGATGATGTATCAGCTATAGGTTGACTACCCCTAGCCATTTTCCTGGTTTCCCTAGAATGGTTTCTAAAGACAGTCTTGATATCCTCATAGGGTAATTGGTAGATATCTCCTCCTGCTAACAAATGTAAGGTATCCATAAGATCTTCTCTTACTTCCCTAAGCAGGACCAACTTTAGTGACTCAGGGTCAAGTGTGCACCCGACCCTTTTGTAACTAAGTTGGAATATTTCTTCGTAGTCTTCTAAGGATTCATCATGGCCTATGGTCATCCTGAAAATTTCTTCTTTAGTATCCTTTTACCGACAGAAGTCCCGATAGTTTTTGTTAAAGGCCTGCTGCATTTGAGCCCAAGTTGTGATGCTATCTCTGGGTAAACCCATGAACCAGCGCAATGCTTCATCCTTGAGGGTAGATGGAAATAGTTTTAACTTTTTCTCATCATCTGTTTAGTCATAGGTTCGGCATATAAGAACAAACTCAAACAGGAAAGTGTTGGGGTCCTCTATGGTTAGGCCATGGAAATGAGGTAAGGAAGAGGGTCTTATATTTTTCATCTCAGTGTCCCCATTGGTTTCCCTGATGGGGAAGGCGCCCTCAACTCTCTCTCTATTCCCTCTGTCATTTCAATTTTCAGCCATTGGTTCAATAGGAATGGGTTCCTCTTCTTCTTCTTTCCTTGTAGTTTCTTCAAATATGTCAGGTTTCTCACCTAAGGGTTCCTCCAGTTCACAGCCACTGAAGGAAGAGAGAAGGTTGGCTGTTGGGTGCAGTTGGGGTATTTGGAAAAAATTTCCCTAAGTTGTCCCTATTCCTACGAGGCATGAAAGGAAGTATTTTTGGGTTGGTTTTGTATTATTTTTAAAACTTGGAAAGCACTTCCAGAATTGAAATTGTTGAATGAATGAAAATTACTGACAGAATGAAAAAGCTACTTGCTGAATTGAAATCCTACCTACAGAATGGAAAGGAAATTAGATAATGAAAAATGAAAGAAAGGAAAAAACTAGATTAATTTTGCAGAAATAAACTAATGGAAGAATATTGAAGACAAGAAGTAGAAGAAAAGAAAGCAGTGTTCACATTCTACTCAGACACCTCCCCGGCAACGGCACCAAAAAGTGATGAGCGCCAGTATTGTAGTAAGAATGCTGCAACTCCTGCACTACCATCTTTACTTATCAACCTGGGGTTTGTACAAACTTGGAGGTGACAGTGCTGTATGCACAAGTAAAAGTGATGGTTTTGCCTATTGTCATTGTTCAGCTGGCGAGAGACCATTGAGGTTCTAAGCCAGAATTATATAGAGCCATAAGAAGCTTGATTCTTTGATGGAAGAAGGGAAAATCTACTCTAAGAGAGTTACTCTACTGCATTAATGGAAAAAGCCAACATGTAATGCTAAACCACACCATACCCTAATTAACCATTTAAGAAGTTATGCTAAGAAGAATTGCTAAATCAACAACAAGAAAATGATACTATATAAGTTGCAGAAGTAAAAAGCATCAAACCATACTAATGTGCAAGAAAAGAAACTAAACTAAATCTGTTTTCACTTTTTTGGTTTTTTAGGCAAAATCAAGTATGCAAACTAATTGTTCTTGTGGATATGACAGGTGGATGGAAGGTGTTTGAGGATGGCTAGAAGGTTTATGAAGTGGTTGGATGGTGTGGAGGGGTCCTAGGAGGCTTTTTGTGACTTCCTAGAGGTTTCCCATCAATTCGGCCTCAAAACAGATCGTTTAAGGAAAACCTACAGGATGATCATGTAGGAATTACAGGAAACCTATAGGATACACCCAAGAGCTAATTGTGAGGTGTTGGAGGTGTTGGGAAGCTTAAGAAATGTGTGTGATGGGTGGGATGGAGTGTTAGAAGGTCTGAGAGCACTTAGGAGTCACTATCCACGATAAGAGATGGCTAGATTCACTAAATGTGTTTAGGAGAATTTTAATGAAAAATGATGAAAAACTAGTGAGGGTGATGGTGAAACAAGGGATGACTAAGGTGGATGAAGTGGAAGGTGGATACTGGTTATGAAGTCTTGGTCTCCTCCCGATGTACCTTCTCTGCATAAAACATGTGTGTCTTCCAAAAAGAACTATGCAACAAGATACATTTTCATAAACTAGAAAAGCATGAATCAACTGCCTATATTATGCATGAAGAAAGTTGTTGAAGGGAATGAAAGCATGAGTGAGATCTTATTGTAGAAATGGAGATAGAAAAATATGACAAAGAAATCTTCCTTGCAACATTAACCAACTACTGAATTAAAGACAACAAACTCCAAAGCTCATAAAAGAACTAGAAATCTGTGTTTTTGGGGCTACTGAAGGGTCCCTTCCTCAAGTCATGGTCCTAGAGGGAGGAAGTGGGGCCGAGACACCTGCTAACAACCTTGTGGTGATCCTTTTTCTCCTTGCTAACCTGCTACTTGAAAGAAGGCACAAATGGAAGCAAACTATCACACAACCAATCTAATCTACACTACTTGTAATGGAAATGCATCTACTAAGAAAATTAACAATTAAGATATGAATCTATACTAAGCATACATGTATAATAAAGAGGAGCCTTGGCTGTTAGGGTTGGGACCTAACCCAAGAGCTTCAACCCTTTGAGTTAACTAAGTGCTGGCTCAAAACAAAACTCATTCTTATTACCAAAACAATAGATTACATCAAAATAACTATCACAAGTCTTGCAACTCAAAAATAGAGTAGAGTTTTACAATGAAAATATGAATCCTACTGAGGTCCTAGGCCTCTCTACTTATAAATCTAAAGTCTCCAATGACTTACTTAAAATTCAGGAGGCTCGGTTCCCAAACTCAAAATAAACTAGTGCTTTGTCTTTCACTTGCTCGGCTGCCTTCTAGTCCTCATGATTTGGTTGTTTGCAATCTGAGTTGTTGGAGGAATATTCGAATGGAGGGGTAGTAAATGAGGAGGATTTACCTCCTATAATCCCTCTCCCTTGTCCCATTCGAGTTTTGACCTTGGTCTTTGCCAAAATTCCTTCCTTTTCTCCTTTAATTTTGCATTTAATGCACATTAGACCACAAAGCAAAATATCCAACTCTAACTTATCGCATAAACAAAATATAATAAGAAGTATGCAATAAGTTATGAGAATAGTTGGTTTGACTAAGCTAGGAGGTGAATTAAGGCCCATATAATTACCCAATGATGAGGCTCATCAATTCTCATGGGACGAGTCCTCACCAATTGTGCAAACACTCAACATGAAAATTTTATCAGATTGGTAAATATGGAGAAAAAGATTGATAGTATAGAATAGAGGCTGACCATACTATCTAGGATATCATCCAATATCTCTTTCTCCTCAGATGAGGATGGTGACTAGCTAGCGCAAATAACTGGAGATTCTACCCACTAATTGTTATGACTAGATGGTATTTTCTTTACAATTCTAGTAGTATTTTTTCTTAAGCCATGTTGATGTATGCTAAGGTCCAACATAGCCAATTTGTTTATATGAGTTTTTATTTACAAGATGCTCTAATTGGATAAGGTCTTTGCAATCTCAAAACTTTGAACTTACATTAGTGGTATGATTTCCCTTCAAGCAGACCAATAACATAAAGTTTTATTCTATGTAATTTTCTATTAACATAATGCAAAATTTCTAACTTCAAATTAGTTAATTAATTGATTAATTAATATTTTTAACTTTTATTTATATATGCTGCCCAGGTAGGCCAAACATCAAACAAAGGGTTGAAACCCAAAGAGGAGCAGTGGATAGACCACAAACGACAGTAAACCAACAACTGGAACCGCGAATCCTAGAGCCGAGAACACCATGCGCCACATCAACAAAAGAACCTGCTGCTCAAAGCAACAAAGATAGAGGATGGTGTAACAACCCTAGTGAAAATTTCATGTAATAAAAGTTAATAAAGGAAAAATAAGAGCACAGGTAAGGGACATGTATTCCAAGCTGAATGTTGGAAAAATATATCCTGGTTGGCATCACTATATGTGTGTTTTGGCTAAGGAAAATTGGCAAAGGCTAAAGAAAATGCATTAAAAGGAATTTTTGCACATTTATTTATGAAAATAAACAAAATTAGGAGAAAAGGAAGGTAAAAGGTCACAGGTTTCATGTGAGGAGGAAATTAAAGGAAAATAATGGAAAATTAAGAAAATAGAGGCCTCATGCATAAAAAGTCTTCTGAGGATCAGTGGGAAAGATTTTGTTAGTTCATGGCTTTTTTTCATTCAAGTTTGGAGCTCTCTCATTCTTCTCTCTCTCTCACTCTCTTCGTCACTTAGATTTTTCTTGGAGCACTCTAGTTTCAAGCAAAGGAAATGGAAAGTAAGGCAAGGAAAGTAAAAACAAGCAAGGATCAAGGAAAGGAAAACATGACTCAAGAAACTTCAACATGAATACTTGCAGGTAACCTTTTTCATGTGTGATTTCCTAGCTGGTTTGGACATGCATGGATTTTCATGTTGTTGTATGGTTCTCTTATTGTCAGTGGCATAGTTTTTCTTGGTTATGACAGTGGATTTCAGCCTAGCCTAGCCTATTCTGAATGCCATGGTATGTTTGGATGGTTATTTCAGTTTTTGAGCTTTGGTTTACCGGTTGGATTTCAAAATTCGGGGTAGAAGTGGTCTCCAGGTTCATTCCCAAAGGCCTAGGAATCCCTTTGACCGATTTTGGCGGGATACATGGTAAAACCTAAGGGATCAGTCTCGGTTTAGCACCTAGTGATATAGGTTTGAATTACGATAAAGTCTGAGAGAAAAGGAGACGAAAAATTTCTTAAGGATAATGATGGATTCTAGATGGCATTCCAAATTCTGTTTGGTTGTGATCGGAGCACCAGTTTTGGTGTGATCACGGTTAGGTGAGGGTGGAGGTGGTTTAACATCTAGATTCCCTTGGTTGTTCTTGGATTGGTTGTTCTATGAGATCCCACATTCATGCTTGGAATATGGCAGAGGGGTGACTAGCTGAAAGAGAGATTTGGTTCAACCATGTTTACGGTAGGGTGGTACATGGAAGTCCCGAACCTAGTCATATTTGCCTATGATTAATAAAAGATAAGTTCTCTTACTTTTTTGCTAATTTATATGTGGATTTAATGGCTATCATATCTCTGATATTTATATGGTTTTATACTGGTTATAAGCATGGTTGAATGACTGGTTTATGTCATGGTTATTTCATATATTTACTTGTAACTGTTAAATGGATGGATGCGAGACCTACTTGATGATGTAGTAGTTCAATGAAGAAGGAGGAGATCCTTCTTGTTATGTTTCATAAGTTGTTTCAGTTGTTTATGCTCTGTCTTCTATCTTAGACCTATAGGTTGCATTGATGCCAAGTGTTTAACAAAATGTCAGTCCCAGTTGGGGATGCTTAGGCCTAGTCCCAAGGGTGATTTATGATTGATCAACATTGTTATTATGGTTTTAATGAATTATGGAAGTTACAACAACTTCTAGGAAGAGGCCAGGATTATGGGCTAGAAAAGTGGCTTAAATCTCGGGGTCGTTGGCACATAACTAGCAATTTTGGTCCACATTCACTGGCAGGAAGGCTTGTGAGAGTGGCTTTGGATTGTTGGTCACTCGCTTGCCCATAGCATGAGAGTGACTATGGCCTAAGAGTTACAAAATAGTAGTGGGACCCAAGGACAGGCTATCTGAGTGGCTAACTTGTCTCTTGAGGGTTTTGTTGATGATGTTGGATGAGTGTATGTGATGTTCCGTCGATTCCAATTCCTTAAGGTGACATAGGAGGTTGAATCTGATTGTAGTAGCATCTCTCCTCATTTTTACTCCAGTTGGCATGGTTACTTTGGGTAGACCTGGGAGGGGGTGTTACAGAGGGTCGAGACTGATGAAAAAACCTTGACGAGTGACCATGGTAATCGCAACAAAACCCGACCATAAGATGAGCCAACGAAACACTCCAGCAAAGAGAGGAAACACCTACAAAGCAAAGGGGATCCCCATGCATGAGTGAAAATGTCGATAACAACACCTACAGTGGGAAATGACAATGACCATGGCAAAGATTGAACAAGATGAAAGAGACATGGAAACACAAAATAAGGGGCGAAGTCAGCTAGGGTTTAGCCACCAAGCCCCTTGCTCCTTCAATGCCCTCCCATAGTTAATAAGCTTACACACAGACACACACACACACACACACACACACACACACACACACATATATGCCTATCTATTTTGGAAAAAGACTTCTAGAATTTTAATTTAATCATCTATGATTATTAGTTGGATGGTAGAAATTTAACCTTTTTATGGCCTTTATACCCTTTCAATTAAATTAATTCATTTAAAAATGTCATATAAACCTATGCTATATAAATTATGACTTTTTGGGTATATGGTATTAGTAAGTCATGGTATTGTAATAAAGTTTATTTATTGGTGCAACCATATAAATTAAATTATTGATAAATATTGACAGACATCCAAACACTTATCTCATGATACATTTCACATTGCCAACAAAATATTCTTAAAAAATAACTAAATTATTATTAATTATAAAAGTAATATATGAGCTAAATAAAATACACATATAAAAAATGCCTAACAAGATTATTAACCATGAGTTTCACCCCACTTTACTATGGAGATTCTTAGCTTTAAATAGACTTTGTTATAAGACCATGGTCCAATACAATGACTTACTAATACAATATACCCAAAAAAGTATAACTCATATTCATATGATATTTTTCAAATTAATCACTGTAATTAAAAGCCCCAAAAAGAGCATAACTATCTCAACTTTTGATCTATGTATACTACTAAGATTATTCTAGGATATTCCTTAAAGTTAAATCCATACCATCCACCTAATAATTATCGATAATTAAATTAAAAGTTCTGGAAATCTATTCCAAAATATACATGCCTATGTGCAACAAGTAAAGATAAATCTTCGTAGCAAAGTGAATTTGGTTACTTCTCTTTATAATTAATAATAATAATTTAAAATAAATTTATAATTTAGTTATTTTTATGATTTTTTTAAATATTTGAGATGTATCATAAGTTAAGTGTTTTGATGTCTATCAATGTTTACTATCCATTTAATTTATATGATGTGCTAGTTTTAACTAAATTGAAAAATAACATAACTAACTTTGAAATAAATCTCAACCTTTTATTTATGACTACTAATAATATTCCATAGAGTTAAATTCTTACCATCTAATTAAATAAAAATTGTGGAAATCCATTCCAAAGAATTGATAAATATTTGTAGACAAAAAATAGACATCAATACAATGCTTTTAACTAGATCCATCTTACTTTTGGATCTACCAAAGCTAGAGAGGGATCAAATCTCTTTTCACTCTAAAAGAGGTTTGCATTTCAAAAGATTTTATCCATCTCTGGTAGATTTAGAGTTAAGATGGAACTAGGTTGGTTTAATTTCACCCTTTAAATAGGCTATATTCCACATGAATACCAAGGGTCAATACCATGATGTTATTTTTATTTTAACGTTATATTATTATTATTTTTATTTTATTTTGATTGAGTAAAATTGTTTTCAGGTAGGGTTATTTTTATTTGCAAGGTTAAACATGACACTACATTACATTCAAAAATAGTACATTAAAACATCTCTACCATGCTGGGTTGGAGAGTACCTCGATGCACAACAAATTAATTTTTTCCTATTGTATTTTTTTGTGATTAGTTTGAGCCTAATGTGAGGCCAACATGCTTACTAGATGGAAGAATAATGATCAACCCACAATAGGATACTTACCACCACCATTGTGCAAAGCTTTGTCAAACTTAAATGCTCATAGAAATAGTTTAAATGATAAATATTTGTAAACAAAAAATAGGTGTTTGTTTTAAAGTGGTATAAATTTTGTATATGTTTTTGTTTTTTTAGTTGATTAATTTAGTTTGAAATTGGATATGGATTGTGAAGATTATAAATTTGAAATATTAAATTTACATTATTCAAATATTTCAGAGGGTTTAAACACACTCCATTTATATATTTAAAAATTATTTTAAATAATTAATAATTATAACTTTATTAAAAATTACATCTCCACTTCTAATTAAAAATAAAAATGCATAACAATTATATTACTTATTCTCTTATCATATAATTAAGAAGAATATTAGGGCTTAGAGTATGTCCTAAAACTGTGTTTGCTTGGTTCTTGTGACTAGTTAACAATTGGTGACTTTTCTTTGGATGCAAGAAAACAAGTTAACAACCCAAAATCGAGATGCATCTAGCATGAGCTAAAACTTGCCCCCTTACACACGGTGAAGAGGTATTTCGAGGTAGGTGATGTGGATTTCCTTGAATAATAGTGATGAATTAGCTTACATTCAAATACAACAAAGTGTGATAAATATCTCTACTACTAATTCAACAACTTAATTATAATAAATTTTCCCACCGTATATAAAAAAAATTAATTAAAAAAATAAATAATTTTTTTTTTTTTTCTTCTTAAAAAATTGTAAAATAATGTTTATAAAAAATATAATTCAAAATTCATGACCAAGAATCGCACGTCGCTATGCGACAATGTCTCTCTAAAAATGATGATTCCACATGCATGTCTAGAGTTCCTTACGTACTGACCCCGTTTTACCATATCTATCGTTGAAGGCCGTTCACATGAACATTCCTAATGAAAGGAAAATTTTATCTTTTTATAATCATGGGTGGGGAACAAGGAAAAGCGGTCGGCCGTATAAATAAACAAAATTATGATTGAAAGGCCACTTTAAACTTTCTATTCCTTTTAAAGTACTTGGTGGGGAACAAGGAAGAGCATGCGAAATGATGGCGTAAATCACTTTCCTTAACCTTAAAAGTATATTAAATTGAAATTTATCGTTACAGTATATGTAATTTCAAAGAATCATAATTATTTTTATGCCAGAGGAAATGGATTCCAATTTTTTTTTAATAGGAAAGGGATTGTGCCTTGTCAACCAACTGGATGTGGAGCCCGACATTTACCTTTCATATTCAATTTGGCGAAGACTAAATTACCGTGAACCGAATTAACAGGATTTGCTTCAACTTTACCCTCGATTTGCTTAGAGATGTCGGATCAGCCTGATTTGTCGACGCGGAATTAGGATAGATGATTGATTTGGAAATAGTCAATTGGAATCGCCCCAATTTTTTAAATGTAAAATAATCTGCACATTCCTTTCATGGTTTTTCATTTTTTCCAGCCGGAGAAAAACGTCTATTTTGTATTATATAAAACAGTACATATTAATAGCATATGTTAGAATTATTTCGATATCAAACTGTTCAAGATCATATCTATATACATCTTTTAAAAGCTGACCCCATACCACATTATTTACAAAACTATATGTCTCTGTTATATCCTGAGAATGCTCATTATCAAATATTGTCATCTAACATTGTTTTCTATGTGCAAAAGCATCAGTGTGTCATTGTTTACATATTTATTATATACAAAAATGTGGAGCAAAAAGTATATTAGAAGATACTTATCTGTGTTGTTCCAGTTTGTTCCAGTTTGTTCAGGAAAGAAAGGAGAGAATGTTCGACTTCGTAAGGAGGAGACATCCAACTTCTATCCTCCTTGTCATCATTTTTATCTAAATGTGTAATTCATTTGATGTATCTAGTAGACCTTTTTTTAGACATCTTGTCTGCATTCTTGTTGTAGTCCGGAAAAAAGCAAACAATATATAATATATATATAAAATATATATAATATTCCTTTAATAAATTATATTTAAAAAAAAAAATACATCATGTTGCTTCTTTTTACCTATAGGCTACTCTATTTCACACAAATATCTAGACAGGGCTAAGACAAAAACATAACTTATGAATTCTATTAAAAACCTGTTTCACACTTTATATATTGAGACATGAGACCACTAAAAAACCCATATCGTAAAGCATTAAGTTGTTCACTTTTTACAAATTATTTGTGATCACAAAACATAAAGTTGTGCACTTTTTTAAAATTATCTGTGAGGGTCATCCATTAATTCTGCACAGTGCAGATTCATATTGCACAGTGTAACCATGCATTAAATGGCTATTTCGAGTGCGCATTAATATTTTCACAATTTTGATTGACAGATGTTGATTCCTGTTACTGATTACTTGCAGAGATGAAACACCGGTACGTTGGTGGCTTTCGTTTTAAGAAAAAATATTTGCAAGTTGATTTCTTTTATATTCCATTTAATGGGGTGATTAAGTTTATTTAATGGAGTAGTTGGGATTAATTTCATTAATCACAATTATTGATATTTATGATGCTTAAATAGATTTTTAGAGGAACAAAATTTTTCTTTGCTAGTGGTTTGGTGAAGATGTCTGCATATTGTTCTTTAGACTTGCAATGTTTTTATGTCTTTTTATTCTTCCTTCCACATTGTTTTTGGTCTTGTTAGAGTCGGTCTTGTCAGTTCTCCGTCAGAGATCAAAACTCTTTATGCATTTCATTTTTAGGTGTCCCGCTCCATTCACTCAGCTGCATTCTGCTAGGGGCATGCCATAATCTGACGGAAAAGGTCATGCTAGTCATTTCCCCTCATGTATGGCTCCTGCTAGCTTAGGTCTTTTGTCAATGATCACCAAAGTCCATGACAGGCAAGGTCTGGTCCTTTAATGGACAAAAGTCATTTTCGATAATTAGGTCTAGGGATTAATAAATTTGGTCTTCAAATATGTCCAATAAAGCCATGCAGGCCAGAGTGAGGCCTTTACTAAGTTATGATTCAAAGAGTTTCATCATCATGTGGATAGACTTCGACTCTTCTTCAAAACTCTGTTTCGAAGAAAAGTCAAACAGTGTCATTGGTGATAAAATTTTCAAAAAAGTCATCAGTTGGTTTCTTCAGATGCAGTCATGGTTTCCGTGGCCAAATGTCTTGTCATGCAAGCCCTATAAAGAGTGCCGAAAATTTCATCATTTGAGCTAAAATTTAAAAGGGAAAAGTGAAATTCAGTGTTGCTTTAAGTCAGTGAACAAGTGTCAAAATATAACATTAGAAAAATGGGTTTTTGGAGAAGCAAAAATTTAACCCATGACTTCAAAGTCTTTATATACAAGTTTCCACCAAAATCAAAGTCATTGTGCAAATCAAGTTCATACGGAGACATTGTAAAGTGTTTGAGAGTGCATCGTGCGTGTTTGGAGCAAAGTAGGAGGTGGTTTTCAAGGCGCGACGCATACACAAAGGGGCGCGACGCACACAGAGCCACCTCTCAGTGCAAGTTTTCGACGGGCGCGGCGCACTGGGTTTGGCGCATGGCGCACACCCACCAAGGGCCGACATTGTGCCAAATCACCTCAAATTGCTTGTGATACCCATCAAATTGACAGGTAGGCTGTTAGTTTGACAACGAATTAGTAACTTTGGGTAAAATGTAACTAGACAGCTTTATACCGAAATATTAGTTATGTAATGACGGTCGATGATATAAAACTAACAAATGCCCATGAAATGTAAGGTGTGGAGAATCATTGTTGAATAACAAATTCCAATCAATTCAGTTTCTTGTCTTGGTTATTCTGTTGAGTTTCTTTGTTTTTCTTCATTATTTCAGTTATTGATACAACAAATGGTATCAGAGCGTTGAGATCCGAGGGCCGAGCAGTTGGAGCAGTTGAGCTGAGGCGTTTTTTTTCTGCGTGAAGAAGGAGCGTGAAAGTGAAAAGTTGTGTGAAGACCTGCGTGAGGAGGTTTTTTTTCTTTGCTGCGTGAAGGAGCGTGAAAGTGAAAAGCTGTGTGAAGACCTCCCGTGAGACGGTTTTTTTCTTTGCTGCATGAAGAAGGAGCGTGAAAGTGAAAAGTTGTGTGAAGACCTCCCTGCGTGAAAGGCGACCTCCCTGAGACCTGTGTGAGGCGTTTCTTTGCTGCGTGAAGGAGCCGTGTGACTTGCATGAAAAGTTGTTCTCTACTCTGTGTGGACCGTGTTAAGACCTCCCTGCGTGAAAGGCGACCTCCCTGCGTGAAAGGCGACCTCCCTGAGACCTGTGTGAGGCGTTTCTTTGCTGCGTGAAGGAGCCGTGTGACTTGCATGAAAAGTTGTTCTCTACTCTGTGTGGACCGTGTTAAGACCTCCCTGCGTGAAAGGCGACCTCCCTGAGACCTGCGTGAGGCGTTTCTTTGCTGCGTGAAGGAGCCATGTGACCTACGTGAAGAGCTATTCTTTGCTCTGCGTGGACCTGTTGGGCATTTCTTTGCTGCGTGAAGGAACCGTGTGACCTGCGTGAAGCGTTGTTCTCTGCTCTGCGTGGGCCTGCTAGAATCGTTGCTGAAGTCGTTGCGTTGAGGTGCTTGCGTGCTGCCTGCTAGAACCAGGCAGAGTCTGCGTGAGGACCTGCGTATGAAGGGAGGTTCTGCTGAAGCTCTTCAAGAGTTCTTGCATGCCAGAGCCATTGAAGGCAGGCCGAGTCACCTAAAGAGGAACTTGCATGGAGTGGAGAGGCGCGAGGTTCTGTAGGCTAAATCAAGTTGCTGTTAAATCCGGCTTGAGCACTGTTGATTCCTTGAAGTTTGAATCAGTTGTGGGAGCTCTCCTGTCTGAAGAAGTATGAAGGAAATCCAGCACTGAAACAGCTGCATCAGAAGCCATGGTAGCTAGAGGACGCTCAAAGGAAAGAGGAGAAAAACGAAGGGGGTCTTCCAGATCGAAATCAAAGGGAAAGAAGTGTAAGGCAAAATGTTGGAACTACAATAAAATTGGACACTTGAAGAAGGACAGTTGGAAACGAAAGGAATCTGAAAACCCGAAGAATGAAGCGAATCAGGTCGATTCAGGTATGATAGACAAAGTTTTATCTGCTGAAGAATTATGTATGATAGATGAAACTTCACCTGAATGTAATGTCTCTCAGGGTTTAGATAGCTGGCTGTTAGACTCTGGTGCTTCGCATCACATGTGCCCACATAGAAATTGGTTTACCTCGTATGAAAATGTAAACGGTAGTTCTGTGTTTATGGGTAACAATGTGTCATGTCAAACTGTTGGGATGGAAGATATCAGGATTAAGATGTATGATAACACAGTTAGAACATTAACTAGTGTTAGACATGTACTTGATTTGAAGAAAAATTTGATTTCTTTGGGAGTGTTGGATTCAGATGGTTATAAGTTTACAGGTCAGGATGGCATCTTGAAATTCTTTAAAGGAGCACTTGTGGTTATGAAGGCAGAAAAGGTCAGAAATCTTTACAGGTTAAAAGGAAGTACTCAGATCAGTGAAGCAGCGGTTGCGTCAGAAAAGGAAGAAGCAGGTACTCATCTATGGCATCAGTGATTGGGTCATATGAGCAAGAAAGGTCTTCAGATATTGATGAAACGTAAATCTCTTCGCCGTCTGAAATCCTTGAATTTAAATTTCTGTAAACATTGTGTGTATGGAAAACAGTGTAAATAGAGATTTAAAGTTGGAAATCATAATAGTAAAGATGTTTTAGACTATATTCATTCTGATCTGTGGGGGCCTTCCCCTGTTGTGTCATATGGAGGTGCACTGCATTTTTTAACGTTTATTGATGATTACTCCCGGAAATTTTGGGTCTATATGCTAAAAAGGAAAGCTGATGTATTAAATGTCTTTAAACAATTTAAAGTAATGGTAGAGAAAAGAACAGGCAAATCTATTAAATGCTTAAGAACTGACAATGGTGGTGAGTTCACTTCAGTTGAATTTGAA
>APFE030455116.1:36360-42832 GCA_000404065.3 Pinus taeda | reverse complement strand
ATATATTTCTTTTCTTGAATAAATACAAATATCAAAAGTACATTTATGAAGACCGAACCCAGTTACACTTTCTTCAACACCCCCTCTTAACTAGGGAGGTATTCATAAAGCATTACAAGGTGTTTTGCTATTTTTCAATCTTGAATAATTCACATAAGAGAAACCGAATTGGCAACCCATTTGTTATAGCATCATATTAGCCAACATTGCTCATAGCAAGGCCTTGACTAACAACTTTATCTCTCATAAGATCAGAGCACAATGTTGGCGAGGCCAATGGCTTATAAACACCTTAGTCATTGTCTATAAAGGTACATACCCACCCAGGTGTTCCTTGAGTATGACCATTCTTGTCTTGGGTTCCCAACCCTCAAAGAATACTGCTCCTCTTACCTATTCTTGTCTTAGATGCCCTACACATCCTCGAAGAGCATCAGATGCCAAACGATTACCCAATCCTCCCATTCTTTCTTGCCAAGTGAAGACAAGAATGTTGTGTCTATCTCTTCCCCTTGATCGAGGAAGACCTACCCAAGTTTCCTCTAACAAGGAACTTGCCCAAGCTCCTTTGTAGTTGGGAACTTTTTAGAACTCCCTCGTAGCTAGGGACTTGTCCATTCATCAACAACGTCTTCTTTGTGGGTCCTTCAACCGCTTGATCTCCTTCATTCCTTTGATGTCATGAAGTCTTTGTTTGAACTTCTTCTTGGTAGGGTACCGACCATCGATCACCTTCCCTCCCGGTTTGTCATTTCATTGCTCCCTTCGTGGAAAGTGGCCTTCTTCATATATATCAGGTCCTTTTTGTCATCTAGCTACTCCTTTGTCATCTTGTCTATCCTTCATAATACTTATCACATGGATGCTTAGTTGTACTCTCTTGTTCCCATATTTTGATTTAGTGCCCCTTCATGACTTCATCGTGGTATTGCTTCAACACCAAATGGTGATTTTGTTTGATGGCCTCTTCACCATGACATATTTGTAGAGTTGAATCAGTTATCTGCACCTTACTATCTCCAAGGCCTTCATAGGTGTCAAGGGTCCTTTATCTTTTTCTTCCTTTGTCAGAGTTGCCATGCCTTCTTTCGAGAGATGTTGAGGAATCGTGTCAAATAGTTATTCTTTGTGACCGCGATGTTCTTCACATGCTTGATCGCTTTCCTCATTTGCTTCTTCTTGGATTGATTAGTCAACCACCTTATACTCCTTATGGGATCAATTCTTCATGTTGAACTTTAGTCCACCGTAGTACATGCCTCCAAGCATGTCGTTGGCGAAAGAGATCCTTTTATTCTTGATCGTGATTCTAGAACTTTTCCCATGACCCAATCAATATATATGATGACATGGCCTAAACTTTGATGCATACATACCTCATCTTGATTATGCTTTTATCATCTCGGCTTTATTTGATAGTTCTCCTCGATTAGTGTAGCCTTTCTTGCTTCACCTGCTCTCGCCTGTGTATAAATGGGACCCCTAATGAGACCTCTACCCCCTTTGAAATAAGACTTTAAGCAAAGAGGTTGACTTAGTCATAAGAGGATCTTCCTTCTTTTTCTTCTTATCATCTTCTTTCACTTCTTGAGTTACATGAGCTTCTTCCCTTTTTCTCTTGTTGTTGTTGTCCTTATTAAGTTTAGGACAATCCCTTTTGTAGTGTCCATATTCTTGGCATCCAAACCATTGGACTTTGGATGTGTAGTGGTCCCAACCAATTTGTTACTTTCCTTGCAAAAAGACACTGAGGTATACTCAGAAGGGGACATATACTTACTTGATAGAGTTTGAGATGTAGTGAACTTGATTTCTTCTTGAAGACTTGAGGGCTTGCCTTCCTTAGATCTTGATGTTGTTCAAGTTTCTTTCTTCAAATGGACTTGCTTGATGACTTGACTCATACTGCCTTTCATTTTTCAAGATGGTGTAGCTTGATGTAGGTCCCTCTTTGATTTGTTCTTCTTGTAGGTGCCTTTATACAAGGCGTTTATTCTTACTTTGTAGTCTTCCAAGATGAATGATAGATGGTAGACCTTCTTGTCCTTGATGTGATTGAGACTTCTTGGCTTGATGCTTCAACCTTGCAGATGTTCTTGAGATTCCCTTTCCTTGATGTGTCACCTTAGCTCCGATACCGCATTGAAGAATCTAGGGCAATGGGGTATAGCGGGATTCTTCTAGACTTGATAACAATTTGTGAATCTCTTTTACAATTTATCGTTTTATCTTAATCTTATTCTCTTCTTATTAATGCATGTGTGTTTACTTTCATCAAATTGGTGCCAAAAACATAAGAACAAGAACACAAAATGTTGGCTCTCTGCAAAGGAAAAATGTCTCTCTCTCAGAGAGGAAAACCATTTCGTAAATTTCTCTTATTGAAGCTTCTTATTGGTCATTGCGAAGCCCTAGACCCTTGACAATGATATCCTTCGAACACAAGTCGAGTCCTTCCTCCTCTCTGCACTTTATTTCTTCGACACTTCATTCCCCGGCACTGTGTCCTTCTTTCAAATTTTGATAGTCCATGGTGGACTAGCTCTAGAAGAGACTCCAACCTTTGATCCTTAGCGAGATCCTTTACCAATGAAGAAACCTTCATTCTCTTGACCGACCGAGCCTTTCTCTTGACGTGAGGTTGCAGACTCGATGTACACCAAGTTTACTGCACCTGGGGCGATTTCCATCGCGACGAGATATGGAAACCCCAAATTTCCCACACTTGGGATGATTTCGACAAGGCGGGACATGGAATCCCTGGGTTCCCCGCAATTTGGTGACTTTTGTGGAGGAGGGACTGGGAGACCCCATGTCATGCTCCTATCCTAGTGGTAGTATTTCAACCACGCATAAACGGGTGCAGCACCGTCGTACTTTTTCCTTTTACCAATACTTGAGTACACGGTCTACGCCTACTTCAACACTTAGTCAATTTTCCAATGAGTGTTCTTAACAATGCAGCGAAAATAACTTACCATAAATTTATCTTCAATTATTATTTCAACACTCAATCAATTTTCCAATAAGTGTTCTTAACAATGCAGCGAAAATAACTTACTATAAATACTTTTGTAGTACTTCCACTATTTTCTCAACCTCAAAATGCCCAATGACGCAACTGTAGTGTGCTTCCCAAATCATCTTGTAATGCTTGCTTGAAGGAACACAAAGGTGTCCCAGGTGGCATAACAGTGCATCCTTGAGGTGAAAATATGGAACTTGCTGACCCTCCAAGTGTGTCTAGTATGTGTTGTTGAATTCTTAGTGGCTTTTGTAGAGAAGTGGAAAATCAGAAGTCTCATGTCCATAACACGAACCTACAGTAGATGTCGGCAAGACCCAGAGAGTTGCGGATCTCTCTTAGACTGTTTGGGGTTGGCCAATCCTGAATGAATTGGATCTTGGCTATACCCACATGCACCCACCATCCATCAATAATATATCCCAGATATTGAACCTTGTGTCGTGTGGTCATGTTGCACTGCCCGCGGCCTACATGACACAAATCCACACCTGAACTGCGAACTTGTTCGCCCGACTTTCCATTCCGCAACGCCCAAACTCTACGCGTTGATGCGGTCCATAGTGAGGGTACGTGGTCCACATGTAGCGTGGCCTGCCTGCCTGGATGGTAACCCGCCCCGCTCTGCCTGTTCGCGCTACCAAGTCCGACCCACCCTCTGTAATCCACCCGCCGGTGCGGCCCTCTTACCCCGTCCTTCTCTTCCTTCCATTTTCGCCCAACTCCTTCCTTCGCACTTGTTCTGCAATGTGGAAGTCTGAGTTCGGTGTCCCTTCATCGAACACCATCCTCCTTACTTATACACATCCTTTTTCCCAAGGGACGTGTCTCTCGGGGATAACAAGGGTCGGCTCCATCAACATGCATGCCCAGCTGACCTGCCACATAACCTCGACACACCCCATTCCAACGAATTGCCGCATCCCTTCATGTGCACTGTCGCACCCATGGGTCGGCTCCAACACCTCTCCGATTACACCTGTCGCCGTACATCATACACCCGCCCGCGTCCTAACTCATTCGCACATGGTCACCTCTTTCATCTAGGCACCCAACAATGGTCGCCCACGCGCCTTCCATCGGTGACTCGCCCATCGTGCAGGTATCAAGGGGCGTGCGCCATGCCCAACATGATGCACCCGCTATGAGTGCACCCATCACCGTCGCGCATAAGCTAATGTCGTGCCAAGACTTCGCATATAACTGGACGCTCAACCGAGTCACATATAGCCAAACTCGAGCACCCGTACTACGGGTTCGGTTTCTCAACTCTCTCGGGTGCACCCGACTTGAATACCTGACACCCCCCCCCCCGCGTACGTGGGAGAGGTTTCCAGTGCGATGAGACATGGAAACCCTAGATTTTGCGCACACTTGGGCAGCTGTCATCACGGCGGGGCAGGGAAACCTCGCTTTCCCTACACTTGGATGGCTCCGATCGCAACGAGGCATGGAAACCCCAAGTTCCAGAGACAGACCAAGCAAGCGGTTTCCACCCCGCCGTGAAATGGAAACCCCGATTTCGCAAGACTTGGGAGGTTCTTCATCGTTCCGCGACATGGAAACCATGAGTTCCATAAACTTTGTCGATTTCGGTCGCGTTGCGACATGGAAACCCAAGTTCCCCACGCTGGGGCCATGGTTTTCACCCGGGCGGGAGATGGAGACCCCAGAGGTTCCCGGAATTAGGCAGTTTCCCTCATGGCAGGAAATAGAAGGCCCCCAGGCTCCGCAGACTCAGGTGGTTCTCTGTCATTCTGCGGCATGAAAACCTGAGTTCCCTGCACCAAGGTGACGGTTTCTATCGTGGCGGGACATGGAAGACCACGAGGTCACGGTTTCATCATGCCACGAAATGGAAAGCCCCGTGTTCGGTAGACTTGGGTGGCCGTTCCCTGTTGCGCACATGGAAACCCGAAGCTCCCCAAACTTGGGTGGCCATTCTCTGTCGCGCGGTGACATGGAAACCAAAAGCTCCCCAGACCTGGGTGGCAGTTTTAGCCACGACACGAGCGACATGGGAACCCCGTGTGTCATGCCCCCAGACCTACGATAGTCTTTCAACCATACTTGGTGAGGTGCAGCGCCACCGAACACTTTCTTTTCACCAATACTTATGTTCATGGACTATGCCTAACCATTAGTCTACTTAGTTTGTTTTTCACAACCAAGTATTATTATGTTTCCTTTATACCAATGAACACCCATACACATTCATTATCATCAGCAATTATACATGAAGAACACAATTGCACAGTATAAAAGGGAGGGGAAACTCCCTGAACAATGAGTCTGCCCGAACACAATATATTATTCAACTTTACAATGTTTACAAGGCTTTACAAGTATACTTGGGAAACACCAAGTTTCATACTTAGCCAATTTTACAAATAGGCAAAACCTCTGTGTGCCAACCGAGTTCCTTGCCCGAGCTGGGCAGGCGCACCCTCACACGAGCTGCCAACCGCACTCCTAAACTGAACCTCGTTTACCGCTACACAACGAGCGAGCGACCTCACCCGAGTCACCCTGCATTTCCTTTTGCACGACAGGCGGGCGACCTACCCGAGTCACTGGAGACACCTCCGCATTTCTTCTTCCACGATGAGCGGGCGACCTACTCTAGTCACCCTTGTCACACCGAACGACGGGTGCTTTCCTTACCCACTCCCTCACCCAATAATAGAAACTTGTGTGTATCGTGTGTGCTTGCCCAAGAGAGGGCGCATATACGCCCGCACCTCTTTTGCGACCTACTCCACTACTTCGCACTTTTTTTTTTATCACTAAATGCTCATGTTCGAACGTCCATCTTTGAATGAATGCCAAGTGCTCCAACGCCTTGCCATATTTATATGAGCAGTTGAGCGAGTAGCTGCCCAGGCTGACTCAACCGCCGCGTGCCAAAATTCCCTTACACATCGCAAACTTTCCATCTGATTGTTGGTCAGCCAACAACCCTTTGTTCAAGTCGCCCCAACATGTAAGTCAGCCCATGGGTTTGCCAAATGCTCCCACGCTATAAACCAACCATCGCTCCACCTCTAATGCACATTATACTTATGTCCCTTCGCACATTTCAGTCATAGAGTTTGAACTTCGCACCGACAGGAAGAAACCAAACCGCAGGTCCTTACACCGCATTCCCCAGACTTGGGTAGCAATTTTTGTTGTGACGCGAAATGGAAACCCTGTGTGTGTCCACTGACTTGGGTAGCAGTTTCCATCGTGATGCAAAATGGACACCCCGAGTTCCCTAGACTTTGGTGGCTTTTCATGGCCCCACGACATGGAAATCCGAAGTTCCATAGACTCTCGGGCGATTCAGGGTGTACCGCGACATGGAAACCGCGAGTTCCCCAGACTTGGGTAGCAGTTTCGAAACACCCCAAGTTCCCAAGACTTGTGAGCTAGTTTGCATCGTCATGGAAACCCCGAGTTCCCCGC
>APFE030455116.1:26360-31360 GCA_000404065.3 Pinus taeda | reverse complement strand
GAAGAAAACAACACCAAAGAAACAAAGATCCCAAGAAAAGAGGGAAGCTCAACAACACACTGAGTAGATGTCCACTAACCAGAAAGAAATCGAACAAGGCACCCAATCCAAATGCATCCCACCTCTTCACACCCTCCCACCTACATGTACAGCACAACACCCTTTACAACATAACAAACATCAATAAAAAAACCAAGCAAATAAATCAAAACCTAAACTTGACCACTAGAAGAGACAAGGGCCGCGATGAGACCAGTGTCTGGAGCACGTTATTGAAAGGTAAACAACCCCCCAACCCGCCACAAGGCTTCAAACGACAAATAGACTACTACTAATAACACAAACCCACCCCATTGTTGCACCCCTCCGTGTACAAAACACCCAACAACCTTTCCAGTGAGAAAGTCATTGCGGGTCAAGAATCAAACTCCAAAGAGGAGTTGTCACGAGCAGACACTCAATGCTGGAGAAAGTCGAGGGCCACAAATACATCGATGGTGCAAGGCCACTAAAGGGAGGGATGCCTGCAAAGCGCACACCACGAAACAAAGAAACGACCAAGTTCCACAAAAAACCCACAATCCAAAGGGAGGAAGAAAGACACAACCCGCTACTTCTTTTTCCCTTAGAAGGGGAGTGGCTCATGAGAGGACAAGGAATTCCCTTGACGGCAAAGGCACGAGATAAGATTGCCACCCTCTTGCCCACTAGCTGGGAAAATTGTGATCTCGAAGGTGCTCAGACCGAGGGAGGGGTTTTTCATTACCTGGACACCCAACCCTTCCGCAAGGGCATTGTTGAGGCACGGTCGGGAGGGACTAGGTTGGCCAGCCCAACGGGTTGAACCGCTCTTCATCCATCCCACACTAACCCCAACCCGACAATTTCCCCTCACGGAAGGTTTGAGCTACCAAGCGCGCGCACAATTACTCCCTCGACGCAACCACCAGCAAAAAAGCTCACCCAAGCAACACATCAACCACCGTCGCCTTTTCGAGAGAACCAACTATGGAAGCCCGCACCCTTGGCCCATTCCTTCCAATGAACAAAAGACCGAGCACCACCGCTATGAATGAGTCTGAATTTTTTATCCATCGTATTTCCCAAGCACCTCAACCGCAGCAACCATGCCTGGACAAACAGGTTGTCGGAAGGGTTCCCAAGAAACAAGCTTTCGAACCCCCCGCAGAAACCCATTGGGGGAAAGAAAAACAAAAGATGGGTGGGACAAGCACAAGCATGGCTTGCAAGCACACACAAAAAAAGAAGCGTTACCTCAAGACAAACAACCAACAATGTTCCTTCCAAACACCAAACCCGCTCCCCTAGAGACACAACGCGCAGTCCCACATTGCAATCAAAACCCAACCAACCGAACCAAAAAATAAAACCCCTACTATCAATGATCCTACCGTAGGTTCACCTATGGTAACCTTGTGATGACGTCAATGGCGGCAGACCACGATCGTCGACACAATCCAAACACTTCACTGGATCATTCAATTGGTAGAAGCGATGGAAGGTGTGTACAAAGGGCAGGGACGTAGTAAACATGAGTTGATGACATGCGCTTACTAGTAATTCCTCGTTGAAGACCAATAATTGCAATGGTCTATCTCCATCACGATGCAATTTGAGAATATTTCCTGATCCTCTCGAACCAGGAAGAAAAGCTCGTTGGCTACATCAGTGTAGTGCTCTGCGGCTCAGAACATCTAAGGGTATCACAGACTTGTTATTGCCTCAAATGTCCATGGCCTAAACGACCATAGTCCCTCTAAGAAGCTGGCTGCGAAGGGGAACCTCCGTGTAGCTAGTTAGCAGGCTGAGGTCTCTTTCGTTATCGGAATTAGCCAGACAAATCGCTCCACCAACTAAGAACGACCATGCACCACAACCCATAGAATCAAGAAAGAGCTCTCAATCTGTTAATCCTTACTATGTCTGGACCTGGTAAGTTTCCCCGTGTTGAGTCAAATTAAGCTACAGGCTCCACTCCTGGTGGTGCCCTTCCATCAATTCCTTTAAGTTTTAGCCTTGCGACCATACTCCCCCTGAAACCCAAACACTCTGATTTCTCAGAAGGTGTTGGGGGAGTCCTTAGAGTAACATCCGCCGATACTTGGTCGACATGGTTTATGGTTGAGACTAGGATGGTATCTGATCGTCTTCGAGCCCCCAACTTTCATTCTTGATTAATGAAAACATCCCTGGAAAATTCTTTCGCAGTGGTCCGTCTTTCATAAATCCAAGAATTTCACCTCTGACAATGAAATACAAATGCCCCCAACAGTCCCTATTAATCATTACTCCGGTCCCGAAGGACAACACAATAGGACTAGACTCCTATCATGTTATTCCATGCTAATGTATTCAGAGCATAAGCTTACTTTGAGCACTCTAATTTTTTCAAAGTAACAGCGCCGAAGCCGCGACCCAGCCAATTAAGGCCAGGAGCACGCCGCCGACAAAAGGGATGGAAGGGCAGGTGCACACTGAGTAGGCGGACTGACCTTTACGATCCAAGATCCAACTACAAGCTTTTTAACTGCAACAACTTAAATATACGCTATTGGAGTTGGAATTACCGCGGCTGCTGGCACCAGACTTGCCCTCCAATGGATCCTTGTTAAGGGATTTAGATTGTACTCATTCCAATTACCAAACTCGATGAGCCCAGTATTGTTATTTATTGTCACTACCTCCCCATGTCAGGATTGGGTAATTTGCATGCCTGCTGCCTTCCTTGGATGTGGTAGCCGTTTCAGAGGCTCCCTATCCAGAAT
This sequence comes from Pinus taeda, assembly GCA_000404065.3. NCBI lineage: Eukaryota > Viridiplantae > Streptophyta > Pinopsida > Pinales > Pinaceae > Pinus > Pinus taeda. The sequence goes on along the minus strand of APFE030455116.1, from coordinate 28,574 downwards.
CGAACCCTAATTCTCTGTCACCCATCACCACCATAGTAGGCCTCTATCCTACCATCGAAAGTTGATAGGGAAGAAATTTGAATGAAGCTTCGCCAGCACAAGGGCTGTGCGATCTGTCGAGTTATCATGATTCATCGGAGAAGCAGGCAAGCCCGCTAGCCTTTTATCTAAAAAATGCATCCCTTCCAAAGAGTCAGGACTTGGTGCACATATTAGCCCTAGAATTACTACAGTTATTCGAGTAGTATGGTACCATAAAAAAAACTATAACTAATTTAATGAGCCATTCGCAGTTTCACAGTCTGAATTAGTTCATACTTAGACATGGATGGCTTAATCTTTGAGACAAGCATATGACTATTGGCAGGATCAACCAGGTAGCACCCTCCCACTTCAAAGGGAATTTTTGGTGCTCTCTTACCAAGAGCCAACCTGAACACCCATTGAGTCAAAGAGATGTCAAAATATCATGTAAAACTTTTATGCCTTGCACCTCTTGCATACCAAGAAGGAAGCACATGCAACATGCCAAGGAGATGGTGAACAAATGGGTAAACCTGCTGAGCCACAACACACCAAGGCCACTCCGAAGTTTACAACCGTGCCCCTGACCGACAAGAAAATGAGTGATCACTCACCCACTCCCCTAGAAATGAATGCCTCCAAAAGCCTCCACACCGCGCAGCAAGGCCACCTAGGAGTCCACCCAGACAGCAGCAACGGTGGACCTCGATCTACCGATCTCCTGCGACAGCCTCAATGCAAAGGGAAACAAATTGAGAATGACCAACCATGCAACCTCTATATTATAAACAAGCCCCAACCCTCCCCGCTCCGCACCGAGGCCACCTAGGAATCCACCCGGACAACAGCAACGATGGACCTCGATCTCCCGATCGCCTGCAGCAGCCTCGATGTGAAGGAAAAGGAAGGAAATAAAAAGAGGACGACTGAACACAAATCCCATCACAGAGAGGCTATACAAACCTCCCCGCCATGCATCAATGCCACCTAGGAGTCCACCCGGACAGTAGAAATAGTGGACCTCGATCGGATGATCGCTTGTGGCAGCCTCGACACAAAGGTAAGGGAAGGAAATAATACAAGACAAATCAAGCCCGCAACACACCTTAGAAATGCCCCCCCCAACCCTCCCCTCCTCGCACAGAGGCCACCTAGGAGTCCACCCGGACAACAGCAACGATGGACCTCGATCGCATGATCACCTGTGGTAGCCTCAATGAAAAGGAAATGGAAGGAAATAAAACAACAAGACCAATCGAGCCCACAACCTATCATAGAAATGCCCCCTGACCCTCCAGGCCAAGCACTGAGACCACCTAGGAGTCCACCTGGACAGCAGCAACAGTGGACCTCGATCACTCGATCGCCTCTGGCAACCACGATGTGAAGGAAAAGGAAGGAAATAAATGGAAATCTAGAGGCTCACTACACAATACAAGAACATATCCAAATAGGAGGAGGGATTGGGCAGCTCCACACCCCACGCACCCTACTTACAGGCAACCTAGGAGATTTCCAACAGCTTTATCGACTGGACGATGAATAATTTTCCCCTACGGCCACCTCCACGCAGAGGAGGGAGATCGAAGTGTTCCACCTCGAAATCATTCTTCTAGATAGCCCCCACCATCGACGTAGCAAGCCTCCTCCCCATTGGACCATGAGCGCATACACAACTGAAAAAACAAATGCCCCCCAACCCTCCCCTCCCCACACGGAGGCCACCTAGGAGTCCACCCGGACAGTAACAACGATGAACCTCGATCACATGATTGGCTGTGGCAACCTCAATGCAAAGGAAATGGAAGCAAATAAAACAAGGCCAACTGAGCCCACAACCTCTCTTAGAAATGCCCCTTGACCCTCCACGCCGCACACCGAGGCCACCTAGGAGTCCACCCGGACAACAGCAATGGTGGACCTCGATCACTTGACCGCCTGTGGCAACCATGATGCGAAGGCAAAGGAAGGAAATAAATGCAACTCAAGAGGCTCGCTACACAATACGAGAACATATCCAAACAAGAGGAGGGATCAGGTAGCCCCGCACCCCACGCACCCTATGTAGAGGCAACCTAGGAGATTTCCCACAGCTTTACCGACTGGACGATGAATAATTTTCCCCTACGGCCACCTCCACGCAAAGGAGGGAGGTCAAAGCGTTCCACCTCGAAATCCTTCTTCCAGATA
>APFE030455109.1:61302-74468 GCA_000404065.3 Pinus taeda | reverse complement strand
CATCCTCATTGCATTATAGAGGTTAGACTAGTTAAATTAGGGTTTCCTAGGGTTACATGCGTTGAATTACTTTTTGTCAATTAGCTTAGTCTCGTTTGAGCTAGCTTTCATCCATCATTGATAAAGCTTCTTCTGTGAGCCTATAGAAGTTGGCTTGAGTCCTAACATACTTGTGCTAGCTGACCAAGTGACAGCTGCGACAAGATCTAGTACTTGTGCATATAGCACCGTCGCTTCCAAGTTTGTACGAACAACCGGGTTGATAAAATGAGAGACAGGAAGCCCCAGGAGTTGTAGCATTATTGCTACAATACTGGAGCTCACCACACATCAAGAAGTGCTCTCAAATCCTTGAGGAGAGGGAAGAAAGTTAGAGACTCAGGAGTAGAGCGATTTGGCTCACCGAAGGAGATGACAACACTAAATTCTATCATAAATTTGCTAATGGTCGAAAAGCTATTAATACTATTTGGGAATTGAACGATGAGCAGGGGCACTTAGTTTCATCACAGAAGGACCTAGCTAGACTTGCCATTGATCATTTCAGGAGCATCTATAAGGCACCCCGAGCTGCAAACATGTTGGAGATCATGCGAATAGCTGAACATTTCCCCAGATTCGTCCATCAAGAAGACACAGAAGACCTATTGAAGGAAGTAATGATGGAAGAGTTAGAAGCAACACTAAAATGGTTCAAGAAAGACAAGAACCCTGGCCCTGATGGATGGACCATTGAGTTTTACATTGCTTTCTTTGAAATCCTGGGGGAAGACCTGCTCAAGATTGTGGAAAATTGCAGGAGTGGTAGAATATCCTCAGCCATTAAATCTACCTTCATTTCCCTCATCCCGAAATCAAATAACCCCTCCTCCTATAACGATTTCCGGCACATTTCCCTTTGTAACTGTCTATACAAGATTATCTCCAAGATAATCGCTAATCGCCTGAAGTCTATACTCTCTCGACACATATAATATGAACAGTTTACTTTCCTGCATCACAGACAGATCCATGAAGCTATTGCCACTGCACAAGAGCTCCTCCATACCTTGCAAATTAAAAAACAGAAGGGTATGATATTGAAGATGTATCTTATAGTGTGTTACTCAATGGGGAAGCTACATCTTTCTTTAGTTCAGAGAGAGGACTCAAGCAGGGATGTCCACTCTCACCCTTACTTTTTTTACTCATCATGGAAGGATTAAGTAGGGCCATATCAACTGCTCGCGAGAGGAATCACCTGACAGGCATCAAGATAGCAGATAATTTTTTCCTCACCCACCTATTATTTGTTGATGACATACTCATATTCTTAAATGGAAGTATTGGGGACACCACAGCCCTCCAGAACATTTTCAATCTGTTCCAACAGGCTACTGGGATGTCAATAAATAACAGTAAATTCTCACTTACTTCGGTGGGCTGCTCCCAGCATGAGATATTATATACATTACAACGCTTTCCTTTCTCCTCTCAGAACCTGGCAGAAGGGATTAAATGCTTGGGCTTCAGATTAAAGCCTCTTAGTTACAGGATAGCGGACTGGACATGGCTCATTGCGAAAGTGGAGAAGAGACTTCAAGTATGGTACCATAAATATTTATCTCGGGCTAGTAGGTTAATACTTATCAAAGCAGTGATAGAAGCCACTCCAGTCTACTGGATGACCCTGGCATGGATACCGAAAGGTATATTGAATAGATTACAAAGTATTTGCTGCAGATTCCTTTGGAAAGGCAATCAACAGGGCAAGTTATTCGCCTGGGTCAAATGGGACACTATAGCAAAACCCAAGAGCTGGGGAGGATGGGGCATCAAGAGACTGGACCTCTTCTCCAAAGCACTGACGGCCAAGCTTGGCCGGCAGCTTATCACCAGTAATAGTCTCTGGTCCCGTGTAGTTCAATTGAAGTATATCTGGCCCATGAATCTGATGGACTGGATTAGACAGTAGCATGGAACAAGGAACAACATCTCCAATATATGGAAAGCAGTCATCAGTTCACTTCCCCTGCTACGGGATGGTATTACGTGGCGCATTAAGGAGGGCAATGCTGTGCGTATCGGTTTGGACCCATGGGTAGGCTGTGGTAATGCCCACATATTACCAGGAGAATTAATTAGGCATCTACATGACAAGGGGGTCATCCACATCAAACACAGTGGTGACAACATAAACTCTTCATTTCTATAGCAAGCATGGAAAACAACTCAAGGCTTGGAAATCCCTGTACAATGGCAGCAGGATTGGCAGAGCTATACGGATGCACTCACCCAGGCACACATCCGTCTCACTGAAGGACCATATGAGATCATTTGGGCTTTTGCAAAACACGGTGTATATTCTCCGAAACAAGGTTACATTAGACTGATGGAACCTCACAAGCCCCAGAACATACTTCCGACTTGGAAACAACTATAGAAACTCAAGGCGGCCCCTCACTCACGTTTATTGATGTGGAACATCCTCTTTGACAAGATCCCCACTGGTGCTAATCTGATGAAAAGATCGTTTCATGGCCCGTTCTGGTGCCACCTTTGCCGGAACGAAGAAGAAAGCACATGACATATTTTTCTTAATTGCCCCTCATCCAAAGAATATTGGAACTCCATCATTTCTCATTACCCACCCTTAAAAAATTGGAATGGACATAACATCATGGATGCTTGGAACACATGGTGCACAAATCATAAGGGCAAATCCAAGAGCTTACCTTTGCTTGCCTGCTGGTCATTATGGATTGCCGGAAACCAAGCTATCTTCAACAACAGATCCCCCCATTGGCCTACCATCTTGAACCATACCATTGCAAACTTCGACCTTCTTCCTGAAGAAGCCCCCAACGCCCCTCCCCGATCTATCATACCTGAAAACATTGACAAATCTAAGCCCTGGGCGTATTTTGATGGCTTTGCGCAGGAGGCTGGATGTGGGGGTGGTGCCATCCTTCACCTTAATGATAATCATTGCTACAAGATCCTGTTTAACCTAGGCAGAGGAACTAATATCTTCGTTGAGCTTTGCACTACAAAACATATTATCCATTTTGCACTAGCAAAACAATGCAGACATCTATAGTTGTTTGGTGACTCTCAAATCATATGCAATTGGTTGAATGATGCATCTCATTTCAATGCATTTTCATTAAGGCACATATTAGGTGAAGCTAAAAGATTGATATCATCATTTGACTCCTTCGTCTGTCGACACATTTACAGGGAGCTCAACTCAGAAGCAGATCGCCTATCCAAAGAGGCAGCGCATAGACATGGGAACGATTGGTTGATTCAGGTGGAGATAGATGGGGTCTACTACCAACACTACCACAGACCTTTTGATGATCTTGGTGTTTAAATGGGCTGTGAGCCCCATATATATTTTGATTATCATTGTATATATTGCACATATTTACTTGTTTTTTGACACTGGTACAAATTGATCATGTTACCTTAGTCATTTCTCTATGTGAAGAGATGGATATATTTTGACCTTGCTCACACTATGTTAAGCAAGCAAATATAGATACAGTACACTAGAAAGCAGACTCCCTGCGTAGAGACATAACAACTCTCTTTTTTTATCATAATCTTATGTGACTCGTCAGGCAACTGCCTCCATATGAATATGCATCAACATCTACAAAATGTAATTTCTTAAATCAATAGAAATTACGACTTTCTTCCAAGGAAAAAAGAAAAAAATATATTACAAATAATTTATTCATATTAAAATTAAAATAATAATAAATAATAATTTTTATCATAAATATTTTTCATAATAATTTAATAATTTTAATTTTAATTTTAAAAAATAAGATATAGATTCTATTTTTTTCCATAATTTTCTCATTAAATTATTTTATTAATTTTATTAAAAAAAAAATCATATATTTCTCTTGGGCCGCTCTGAATGGCCAGTGAATGATTGGGAGTTATCAGGGACACATTTTAAGGTCTGTGTTCGATCCCGTTCACCGCATTTGTATGGTCTTTTTAACAAGTCCATTCTTCTAATTCTGTCTTGTGTGAGTGTGGTTGCAAGAGTGTAGCAAGCAGAGAACAAGGTCAGGGTGATCCAGAGGAAGATATAACTTAAAGTTTCAAAAATTTCTATGTGCGGGGATAGCTCAGTTGGGAGAGCGTCAGACTGAAGATCTGAAGGTCGCGTGTTCGATCCACGCTCACCGCATCTGCCTGTCTTTAAGTTCGTGCGGTTATAGACAATTAAGGAATTTGCTGGCTCTGTTTCCCTCTTTATTTCTTGAAACATGGTACACCAATTTTGACCTGCTTTTATTTTATCATGGCCAAATATTATAAACATATTTTTGAGTAAGTGCAAACAATAGATTATATATTTTGGATTGAATCTAATTTATTGTTATGTTCACAATCCATATATTGGATTTTCGAAATATATTTTTGAGTTAGTGTTTATCATGGCCAAATATTATAAACATATTTTTGAGTAAGTGCAAACAATAGATTATATATTTTGGATTGAATCTAATTTATTGTTATGTTCACAATCCATATATTGGATTTTCGAAATATATTTTTGAGTTAGTGGAACACTAGATTAAATATTTTGGATTGAATCTAGTTTATTGTTATGTTCACAATCTATACATTGGACTATTGGATTATTGGGTGATCTTGAGAATATATATATTGTGCGTGGATTTCGATGATTGTTATGTTCACAAAGTTAAATCTACTCAAAATATTTGTATAGGTAAATCTACTTGAAAGGATCACTTTCAATAACCATAGAGAGCCTTACTGAATGTTGACGCAATTGAACCCATGGCTCTTTAATAACAAATGTGTGTTAAGGATAGGGACTCAACCAATTAAGCTAACCCTTAGAGCTATGATTATAATATTATTTATATAAATACTAATTTGATTAATTATGATTTACACTTAATTATTTGTAAATTTGATATTGTTAAAAAGCATTGTTCCTTAACATATTAATGCTTCTTACATTAGAATTTGACATGATATCAATCCCTTACATACGATCGTGATATGCCTTGATTAAGTGTTCAAATTGGACCGCAATTTTAATAATATAAAAATTGAGATATTAACAATTTCATATGAGAATGAGAGAGCTCTAGTAAGAAAAAGCAAGATTATAAGAAAATGTTGAGTCCAATAGTATAGAATGGACAAGATGAGGGTCATTAGTTACATTTTTGGCATGTGGTGTTGTCAAGGAATGAATCAACCTGACCCCAACTAAAACATTCAACATATTCTATAATCAAAACACACAACTATTCTTATTTCATGTTGACATTGTTGAGCTCTTAGGACTTGAATCCTAAACAAAGAATACCACCGCCACATATGTCTCTTGTAGAGTTCATACACAACTCACAAACTTGAAATATTAATCTCACATTATAAACATGCATAGGACTGTTGTGGTGAAGAGAGAGGGATTCAATACATTGTGTTGCAGTGAACATTGAACTCATCATGAATCTACACATGTATAATCGAAAAGATGTTGGCTACAATCTCTTTAATGCTTGCAGTCAAACAATAGTGTTCAAGTTGTCAACCAAATTCTATACTTCCCAACTTTAACACCTAAACTGATTTTACCCAAGGGAAATACAATTTGGAAGATCTTGGGTGAAAAAGGTACTACAAAGGGAGGTATTTTGGGTTCTCATATATGCACCTAGGTAATGATGAAGGGATCAACTATGTTAATGAGCCTTTTCTTATCTTAGGGCAAACTAACATCTTTGGGAAAAAGGAGCCTTTGGCTAAGGTGGAGATAATGGAAAATTAAGGGGTGATCTGAGTTAATCCTTTGAAATTTAAGGCCATAATAGACATCAAAACTCCTTTTATGCCTTCAAAGGTGGAGGATCCAAACTCGATTGAAATATCTATGAAAGGCGGCGAAGAATTGGTTAACTCCAATGCTTTAGCTTTGATAATATCTTAATGTGGTTGAGCTAGCTAGGATTGCAATATGAACAATTAAGAGGAGGTGGAAGCCAAATGTGTAAAATTGTGATAAGAAGGCATGAATTTGATTTTGGGTTAGAATATGGTTATAAAATGGATTCATCTATATCATATGATGAAATTGGTAGGTAAGTTCCAGGGTAGACTTGTTTTTGGAAAATCGATTAGCATGTGGCTGAGAATATATGGAAAGAACAACTTGGTTATGATTTTAACTTCCATTTACTGGCAAGGGTTGGATTACCTTTGTCTTTTAATGTGAAAAAATACAAAGACAACATACTAATGAGGAAATGGTATTGCAACAACTCAAAAACTCGACTACTCTAAGCTAGCATACAACAAATTTGGGTGAAGTTTCATTCTCTTCCTTCATATTTCTAGACACAAAGGACCTTAGCCTTGATAGTAAACACATTAGGTAGGATGTTGAAGCTCCTTGGACAAGATTGATTTAGCTAATATTTGTGTGGAAATGAACTTGGGATATGGGCTACCTGAAGGAACTTATATATGGGTTAGCAGATGAGCTACCTAAAGCAACTTATATATAGGTTGGGAGATAGGATACTTGAAGGAAATTATATATATAGGTAAGGCGTTGAATATGAATGAGAAAACAAGCTCATTGGACAAGATATTTTTAGCTAATATTTGAGTCGAAATGAACTTGGGAGATGGGCCATCTGAAGGAATTTATATATAGGTTGGCATTGATTCTTCATTAGGAGATTGACTATGTTAATATGCCTTTTCAATGCTCCATTTGTCATATCTATGGTCATCTTAAACATACTTTCAGTAAGACGGTTTTTTCTAATAATGTGAAGAAGTAGAAGAGCACATGGAGAATGTGGCCCGGGCTCACAATTAGCTTGAGGATGACCATAACAGGAGCCACATGCCCTCCTAGGAAAAAGGTGAATCTATCTATAAGGATATCTCTTCTATTATTGTGGAAAAATACCCAAATATTTAGCCAACAATTGCATCATTTGATTCTAGTGATAATTGCTTAGAAAAAATCCAAAAACTCTATCCAGTTTTTGAATAGGTTTATCCACTTTTTTATGATTTATGTATGGTAAATGATGTAAATTTTCAACCCTAATCATGAAGTATGCCATTAAAGGAATATTTTTTTTAGCAAACAACTTCCACAAATTTTAAAATAAAGATCTCATAATTTACTCACAACTACTTAAAATAAAGATTTCATATTTAACTCACGACTAGTATTGTTTTTTCCGTGGAAAAAAAATCACAATTTTCATTCATAATGATGTAAATTACATTTTGTAGATGCATTTGAATATGTTGTTGTAGGATTCTATAGCCCCACTTTTTTTAGATTCATAATATACCTATATCAGCATATGATTGTTTCTATACATAGGAAACAAATTTTCCTTTACTATCTTCAACCTTTACATAATTCAAAAATATGAAATATATCACTCCTTCCTTGGACAAATCAAAATTGTTATGAGAATGAGTTTTGATACCTACCTATACATATAAAAAAAATTGCATCAAAAAATGCATTGTGACTGCAAAATGTGATCTGGTGGACCCCCTTTTGTGAAGGGTATGTGATAGAACTCAAATTGGATTCCTTCTCGGTTTTCTTTTATAAGACATTACCCATAATCCATTTTAAGAATCTCCTTAGAAAATGAGTCCACATGCATGTTTATGTTCCTGTATACATGGTAACATGTGCATACATCATAAGACAGCTTGTGCGTAGTGCCCTTCTTCAATCAAAGGGAAGGAAGCGAGCACCACCTTTCAAATAGAAGACATATTGTTGCCCCTTTTAGCTAGATTCCTGATTCATTCTTCAATTGACTCAGGAGCAATATATTTCAAATGTAGCAAGACAATTCATAGGCTCTTTGTAGATAAGATTCACCACCCAACTTTAGCCACTAGAGACTTGGCAAGAAGGGGAAGGTTCTTCAACCCCCAACCCACCCCCATGCTTTTGGTGTTGAAATTTTGTCCCATTTGACCCAAGGCATGATTAAATGTACATATGTAACTTATATATTAATTCCTTTTATAATCATAATAATAATGATGGTATTGAAAAGACTGCAAATGTACATGGACTTGAATTACTAGTTGTAATCAATTGACACCATATGCTAGATGCTTATGATGAATCATTGACTTTGGTTGTCTTTGTGTTATATGCTTAGATTGACTAGATTGGGTATAGTGTGAGTGAGTTGTGTACTATTAGCATTGTCATTCTAACTGCTTTAAGGAGAGGGAGATGGTCTTTTCTCATATTTCCCATTTTCTATAGTAGTGGTTACACATCCTTAAGTGAGGGAATGATATTGTGGGCCCATATTATCATTACAGCCTTATGGGTAGCTTAAGTAGGTAAGTAGCAAGTTGATTACTTTATACTCTCTAGTGAAATTCCATGCTTTGGAGTAATCATAATTTCCATGTTTTTTTAATATTTCTACAAAGCAAAATATGAAAACCATAGTTATATTATACTAAACAAATTTTGCAAAAAGAGGTAATGGAAACATTTAGTGAAAAAGTTTGTGAGCATATATTGTACGTGCATAACAAAATGGGTAGAGTGTTTGTTTTCAAATGGTTTTTCTTACTTCAAAGCTCCAACTACAACAAGCACTTCAAAGCTCCTAATGTGGCAGGTAGTCACCAAGAGCAGATTTAGTTCCAAGGAAGAATATCCATAACCAGTAGTGATAGGTTGAGATCAAGAAGACCTAATGTTTGTTCAATAACCATTAGCCTACCTAGATTCTTATTTAGAGCCACCTATGGTGATGGAAGTGAAATTAGAGCACCAATAGCATTTCGAGATCCATACTTTGTTAATCTAGATCTAGATTAATTGGCTTTGTCTCATCTAGATATAAATATAATTAGAGATCCATGCCATACTATATATCCATATCCATAGTGTATTCAAAAGCCAACATACCTCACTCAAGTTGGAGAAACAAGTTGAAGTAACCCATTCTTCATTCCTCTTGGCTTCTCTATACTTTGCGAAAGCTTCTCAAGAAACCACACATTTGAAATGGATTATAATTGTGATCAAATACACATAAATGTGCCACAATTTAAGTAGTTATTCACCCGAGCCCCAAGACGACCCTGTATTACTTCCTTCAAGCCTTTTTGCTTCTCAAGCAACCACACATTTGAAAGGGATTATAATTGTGATCAAATACACATAAATGTGCCACAATTTAAGTAGTTATTCACCCAAGCCTCAAGACGACCCTATATTACTTCCTTCAAGCATTTTTGCTTCTCAAGCAACCACACATTTGAAAGGGATTATAATTGTGATCAAATACACATAAATGTGCCACAATTTAAGTAGTTACTCACTGGAGCCTCAAGATGACCCTATATTACTTCCTTCAAGCCTTTTTGCTTCTCAGGCAACCACACATTTGAAAGGGATTATAATTGTGATCAAATACACATAAATGTGCCACAATTTGAGTAGTTATTCACTTGAGCCTCAAAACGACTCTATATTACTTCCTTCATGCCTTTTTGCTGGATAGTAAAGTCCATTTTGCCATTTCTTTGAGGATAGAAGGGTCTCTCCTCAACCAAACCTATATAGCCACCATGGAAACAACATGTAACATACTTTGTGTCATATAAAAATATATTTGTATAAATATGCTCTCATCTATATTACAAGTTTTATAAATTTGTGGTATAATTATATTTATAGTAACTCAAAATATTACATTAATTCATCTCAATTGTAATAAATGATAAGTTTGAAAAGAGTACTATTATTGTACGCATTGGGCATGGTATTATGTAAACTATATCATCGAGTGTTCAAATAACCAAAATTAAATTTAACTCATAAGCAATGCGTTGAGCACGTTTAGTTTTAAATGTTATAGTAATAGTGGTGGAATTGACCATTTTAAACTCATGGCAGAGACTAAAAACTAAAAGTAGTACGTTTACTTTTCGATCAAACCTTAAAGATGATAGAGAATAGGGTGATATATGATAGAGAAATGCCTGAGACTCCAGTTTGGCCGTTGCTCTGATTGCAGAGTAAATGAAGGAGAGGCTAAAGCGACACTATTAGCATTCTATATGTGCTGATAAATTTGAGAGAGTGTTAGAGTTCAACGTGCGGGGATAGCTCAGTTGGGAGAGCGTCAGACTGAAGATCTGAAGGTCGCGTGTTCGATCCACGCTCACCGCATCTCTCTCTTGTTATTGAGTAATCCGATGGTTGAATCCTGCTTTTTGTCTTCCAGTCTGGTTAGAGCCAACTAGACTGAAGAATCTTTCTGGGAAGGTTTCATACGTCAAAAAGAATTAATATCAACTCGCAAATCTAGAATTAATATCATTTTTTGGACATGCATAGGACCGTTGTGGTGAAGGAGAGAGATTTGAACAATACATTGTGTCAAAGCGAATGTTGAATTTATCATGAATCTACACTTTGCAAGAGCTTGGGAGAAAGAAGTACAACAGAGTCATTTGGGTTCTCATATGTCCACACGAGCTTGAGCGAAAGAAGTACTGAGGCATTTGGGTTCTCATATGTTCACATTGTTAATGATGAAGGAATTAATCACATTAACAGGGAAGGTCTTGGCCTTGTTTTATCTTAGAGTAACTTAACATTTTTGCCAAAAAGAAGCCTTAGACGAGGTGGAAATAATGGAAAATGATGGGATGGTAATGTTGATGTTTTTGTAATATTGGGTAGACATTCTCCCACGGGTCATGTTGATTTGACTAGGGGAGAATGATATATTCACCCATGAGACCATATTGATTTGGCTAGGGGCCCATGAGACTACGTTGATTTGGCTAGGGGTGGATGGCCCAAGGGTAGTCTTTCTCCCATGGGGCCATGTTGGTTTGGCTAGGGGAGATTGACCCATAATGGTCACATTGTACTTGGGGATGGAGTGCTCTATTTTTTTTATAGAGTGGGTTTGAATTGTTGATTGATTTGGGTTTTTCACCCAACAATGGGGTAAATAATTCTAGTCTAATGTTGAGTTGTGACGTAGACCCCATTAGTGAGGGTTTATTGCGATGAGGTGCCCCTTGATGGGTCTCCACTCAATATTAAAGCTCTATATAAATAGACAAACATGTGAGGAGGTGGTGAGAAGCAAATTATCGACATAGCAAACTCATTGAATCTTTTCTAGTAGAGGAGAAATTTCAGCTAAAGGAGAAATATGGTCTTCATCTTTCTCTCTCTCTCTTGGAGGCTTCATGAGTGAGAGAAAGCCGAGTTTGATCGAGTTTGAGTAGCTTTGATTGCAATTGCATGTGTTAAGAGTTGCAGTGAAAGGCTACACATGCAAGGGTTTGACCAGAGGGTTTGATCAGAGTCACACATGTAGATAATTGACCACATACTACAGGGTTTGACCACAATTGACCATAGAGTTCAAGTTTGACTGCAAGGTACTTTCGCTAGGGCATTGACCAATGTTGATTTCTTAGTTTTGACTAGTTTGACTTGCAGTTGTTTGACCAAGTTTGATTTGTATTTTGACTTGGATATTTGGCACATATTTCTAGACAAATTTCTTATTTATAAACCGTACTATAAGACAATTTCTCCTCAAGAAAATATTGTTGGTTTTTTTCCGAAGGCTGGGTTTCCTGGGTGAATATTTTGTGCCCACTGTGCATGGTTGTGTTTCTATGATCTTTATTGTCTCCATTACATTTACTGTTGAGACTTTCCATGTATAATTATTCAATGATATTAGTGGCATGAGAAATACTATTTGAAAATCATTATGAAGTAATTATCAAAGCAAAAAATTGTACTTGCCTTAGAATTTCAATAGGTAAGAGTTACTCCTTTGTCATTTCAACCTATGTTAGATGTCAAAACTCCCCTTATCCCTTTCGAGGTGGAAGAGCCAAACTCTATTGAAATATCTAAGAAGGTAGTGAAGGATTGGTTAACTCCAATGTTTTTAGCTTCGACAATATCTTAATGTGGTTGAGCTAGCTAGGGGATCTCTAGGAATAAGATAGAAGCAATTAAGAGGAGGTGGAACCCAAGTGTGTAAAATTGTGATAAGCAGGAATGAAGTTGATTTTGGGTTAAAATGTGGTTATAAGAGAGGGTACATGTTCAACTCTACTAGGGGATGGCACTGGTAGGAAAGTTCCATGGTAGACACATTTTTCAAAAGTTGATTAGCATGTGGGTGAAAAGGTATGGAGACAACAACTTGGCGATGTTGTTATCTTCCATTTATAGATATGGTTGAATTACCTCAATATTTTAGTGTGAGAGAGACCATGACAACATACTAGCAAGGAAATTGTAGTGATACAACATTATCTTATCCCTTAAAAACTTGACTAACCTGGGATGGCATACAACAAATTGGGTGAAGTTACATTTTCTTCCTTAGGAGTTGGAGACATAAATAACCTTAACCTGGATAGGCAAGCAATTAGGTAGGGTGTTAAATATGAACGAGAAAAAAACCTCGTTGGACAAGATTGTTTTAGTTAAGATTTGTGCAGAAATAAACTTGGGAGATGGGGCTACCTGAAGGAACTTATATATAGATTAGGAAATGGGCTACTTGAAGGAACTTACATATAGGTTGGGATGTGAGATACTTGAAGGAACTAATATATAGGTTAGGTAGGATGTTGAATATGAAGGAGAAAACAAGCTTTGGACAAGACTTTTTCAACTAGGAATTGTGTGGAAATGAACTTCAGAGATTGTCTACTTGAAGGAACTTATATATAGGCTGGAATTGATTCTTTGTCAGGAGATTGACTAATTTAATATTCATTGTTGATGCTCCATTTTTCATATACACGGTCACCTTAGGTGTACTTCACCTAAGAAGGATTTGCTTAGGGATGTGGAAGAAGTGGAATAACATATGGAGGATGTGGTGCAAGCTCACAATTAGCTTGCGTACAAACACAAGGAGAGCCACAAGCCTTCTTAATCAAAAGGTAAAATTAACTTTAAGGATCTTTCTTTTCTTATTATGGAAAATAATTACTAAAAGATTTAACTAACAATTGCATCATTAGATTCCAATGATAAATGCGCAGAATAAATAATAATAATAATAATAATAATAAATTAGATTTATCCAAATGTAATAAATTGT
>APFE030455109.1:14458-61282 GCA_000404065.3 Pinus taeda | reverse complement strand
CAAGAGCTTGGGAGAAAGAAGTACAACAGAGTCATTTGGGTTCTCATATGTCCACACGAGCTTGAGCGAAAGAAGTACTGAGGCATTTGGGTTCTCATATGTTCACATTGTTAATGATGAAGGAATTAATCACATTAACAGGGAAGGTCTTGGCCTTGTTTTATCTTAGAGTAACTTAACATTTTTGCCAAAAAGAAGCCTTAGACGAGGTGGAAATAATGGAAAATGATGGGATGGTAATGTTGATGTTTTTGTAATATTGGGTAGACATTCTCCCACGGGTCATGTTGATTTGACTAGGGGAGAATGATATATTCACCCATGAGACCATATTGATTTGGCTAGGGGCCCATGAGACTACGTTGATTTGGCTAGGGGTGGATGGCCCAAGGGTAGTCTTTCTCCCATGGGGCCATGTTGGTTTGGCTAGGGGAGATTGACCCATAATGGTCACATTGTACTTGGGGATGGAGTGCTCTATTTTTTTTATAGAGTGGGTTTGAATTGTTGATTGATTTGGGTTTTTCACCCAACAATGGGGTAAATAATTCTAGTCTAATGTTGAGTTGTGACGTAGACCCCATTAGTGAGGGTTTATTGCGATGAGGTGCCCCTTGATGGGTCTCCACTCAATATTAAAGCTCTATATAAATAGACAAACATGTGAGGAGGTGGTGAGAAGCAAATTATCGACATAGCAAACTCATTGAATCTTTTCTAGTAGAGGAGAAATTTCAGCTAAAGGAGAAATATGGTCTTCATCTTTCTCTCTCTCTCTTGGAGGCTTCATGAGTGAGAGAAAGCCGAGTTTGATCGAGTTTGAGTAGCTTTGATTGCAATGCAATTGTCAACTTTAATTATGAAATTTGATTTAAGGGAATAAAAAAAAATTACAACATTCACATTAACATTCATATTTTTTATAATAAATGTTTCATATTTAATTCAACAACACTTAAATAAACACTCAAACTAATTCAAATTAAACCTACCCCTTAGCCCACAAGGGGTATTAAAATGACGACCATCATATTATGAAGTATTATGTAAACAATGAGATTCTAGGTTCAAATCCCTATGTTTCAAGGCAAAAAAAAGAAAAAAACTCCTCTCTCTCTATATACATATAACCATACAATTTAAAGAATATTTTTTTAAATTAATGAACACAAAACAAATTCACAATAAATTTATATTTTAATTAAATACTTTTACATAAATATATAATTAAAATACATCTATAGCATTTTTATTTAATGAAAACAATATATTTATATCAATAAAAAGAGAGTGCAAGATTACAAAGTGAGTGGACTAAGAATGAAGGATGAGAGTTGTAAGCTTCTCCATGAAAATTGAAACCAGATACCCTTAGTATTTATTTCAGCCAATACTAAATGATATATCTATATGCAAAATATTTCCAAAATATGCCTAAGGACAAAAAACATTTGAAGTACATGCACTTATTAACAAAATCAGCTCTAACTTTTGCCCTTTTCTAGCCAATGAGATGGGTTTGGATTTCCATGAGATTTGTCATGGGAGAGATTCAATGCTAAGGTGAGAGCTCAAACATAAATTTGCGTAGAACATGAAACAATGAAATCGACTGAAATTTAGTCATCAATCTTTGAATTCGAGACAAAAAAACAGCCAGTTGTACATCCTTAGGTGTGCAATCCATGACCAAAGCTCTTATAATATTCTATAAATCCCCAATTACAGTGATTTTTTCAATTCCTCTACTTTGAGAAATATTTAAGCCTTGAAATAAAGCATAGCCTTTGCCATATTGTTAGTTAGGTGACCAAGACTCTATTCATACATTTCCTCTTTTGTCGTCCAGGATAAAAATGACCCCACACTTGCCACCCCAAAACTGCATCTATAACATTTTTATTTTTTTATTTTTTTATTTTTATTTTTTTTTGTATCAGAGGAATTGGCAATTGGGACAGCCTCGCAACTCGCGTGACACGGGGTCGATTCTGGCCGCCACCACTATAACCTCTGGGTTTCGCGTCTGGCCCACTATAACGTGTCACCAATGTAAGTCCGGGGGATTTGAACTCGTGACCTTCAATACGGAGTCTGCTTACTACGAACTTCACCATCATGTGATTACCAACTCTCCTACCCCCGTGGGGCTGCATCTATAACATATTACTATATATTAGCAGGGGAATTTGTTTTTCACTATTATTTATTTTCCCAAGAGAGGTATTTCTTTAAACTTTGAGCCTTGCAGACTAACCTTAAAAATATGAGTTTATGTTAAACTTTGTATTTTGCATGTACATTTTTTTTTTTATTGTGAAAAAAATATTAAACGTATTTTTGTTATAATAGTGATAATACTTAATAATGGTGATCTATAATATTATTAATATTCTTTTTAATCCCAAAGGAATCTAGCAGCCCTCCAAACTTGTAACTACTTGTGAACCTCTAGGGGTCTATGACTTGTCCTCATCTTCGTAAATTGGGTCACAAGCGGGGTTCAACAAATTTCACATTACTTCGGTCACCAATTGAGTTGCTCCCTGGGACACGATAATATTAATATTAAAGAGTTAAAAGAATTATAGTATTTTAAATTTTGACCAATAAGAATAACATATAATTACGTTAATTTACATAAACCAAAATTATATGTAGATAAATTATTAATTTAAAATAATTATTAGTCAAAAAGATAAGTTTACAATGATTATTACTTTAAATTATATGTGTATAATGAGGGTTTGTAAAATCATATGTATTTATAAAAAAAAAAAAAAATTGTCTTTTATTTTAAAACTCTTAGAATTGTTTTTTTTAAGTTTGGAGCTTTGTATTCTTTATCTTGTTATTGTTTTCATAGATGTTTTGAAGTTTGTCGTAAATTTATTTTGTCGATTCACAATGCTTCACCTTGACAGATTCTAATTCTGATAAACTACACAAGATAACATTCATGACTTTTTCCTTGTGTTCACTTGTGTTCTTCCCACATGTATTTATTGGAGGAGTTTTTGGGGTTGTATAACTAGTTACAACTGATTTTCAAATATCAAACTCGAGAGATATTAGATAAGTTTGCATCACTATATTCCCTAACGCATAGGTTGTTCTCTCAAACAATGTGGCTCTATTTGTGGAGAACCCTTCTTGATTTCCCATGTGTGCTTACGAAATCTACCTCCTAGTGATTAGACTTCTTTCAAAAGAACCAACTCTAAAACTAATCGTTGAGCACACATTTACAATGAGGGGGGTAGGGGTGTGAATCAATATAAGACAATTTTTACTTATTGAAACATTCATGAGCCATAAGAAAATAAGCACATATGAGATATGTGAAGTTGTATGACAAGGAACACGTGATTTACATAAAAACCCTTTCGAGAGAAAACCAACAAACTTATCTTTATGGTAACTAACCTATTATTACAAATATTTGTAGGAACCAACCTATTGGAGATATCAATCCCCACTTCTACAAATATTTGTAGGCACCAACCTACTAGAGACGCCAATCTCCACCATTGCAAATATTCATAGGCACTAACCTATTGGAGACACCAATCTCCATCTCTGAAAATATTTGTAGACACCAACCTACTTCAATTAGTTTTCTTACTACTTCTATCTTCACCAAATTTTCTAGCGTCCTCTTCCTTTATTAGGTTTGCTTTCTATTTATGCCTTCACTAGGTATGCTTCTCCCAAAACTTGTTGTTTTTGGCCCCTTCCTGCAAACGAACTTGTACAATATGTTGTGTATCCAATTTTCAAATACGATTCTAAAATATTCACCCAAGGTGCTTATGTATGTCTCCTTCGATCTTTGAAATTTCATAGTATGAAAAGTCCCAAAAAATAAGTTACATAAAAAATTCCAAGCTAACCTATTTGAGGTTGATTTCAATATTATTCATAAGTAGGAATGAAATTTCGTGTATTTATGAATTTTATAAAATTCTTGAATGGTGCAAATCATTGTTATGCTCAAGATTTGCACGAGCTCTTATATTTTATGAATTTAATGAAAGTATGGACTATGTTATCCAATACCTTGTCCATGGTTGATGTGATAAATTGTGTGACTATGTTCATTTATTTGCATGTCATGTTTGAGAATGTAATAGCTCATTTACTCAGAGAACTTATGAAGTTTATCAAAGGGTATGTTGGGTGTGTGTTATATTCTTTCCATGACTAGCCCTCCCCTCAAACCCCCCAACAAGGGGGGGCGGTAGCCCCACGCCACCCCCCTTCGTTGCACAGGGGGCGAAAAACCCCCATGTTGGGGGGTTTCTGGGGCGGGCAGTAGCCCCCTTGCACGAAGTCCAGGGTAGCACCTTGATTTTTTTTTTTGGACCCTATATTAGGTGGGAGAACCTACCTATGGTTTTGTGCATCGGTTTCGCACATGGTTTTGGGGATGATGGTTTTTTGCCCATGGTATTTTATAGATCCGATCAAGGGAACTATGGTTATGTTATAATCAAGGGTTAATGGATTGGGGTTTATGAATGCTTCGACACGTAAATATATGTGTTGTAACATTGAAAGGAAGATAATGAAGAATCAATCTGATAGTCCCAGTTTTGGGATCCAGGGGAAAATCTTTGTGTATTTGTTTTGAGTTTCTTGCCATTGTATATTTTTTGTTTTTAAGAATTCATTTGCAGGTAATTTTTGTAGAGGGTTAAAACCTATAGGGTATACAATACCCCTTGTAATGTTATTGATACTTGCATGCTTGCACCCAACAGAGTTACTATACATCTTCCTCTAAGCATGTATAACAATTTGTGAGGGATTAGTGGAATTGGAGTGATTTGTGTGGCATTAGATTGGTTGATGGAACCTCTAGGACGATTTGGTATAATACCACCCTCAAAGGAAAAGACAACATCGAGGGATTTCTAATGGAACTTTGTCCTTGTGAAACTATGCCATGTCATCCCCACACTAGCCTTCAATCATCGACCCGTCAATCATAGATTCTATCTAACATATGTGCGTGAAGCACAGGAGGGTTGAGCTGATGGTGGAACCAAGCCTAGTTGAACCTCACCACTAGGCCTTGGAACAAGTAAGTGAGTGCCCATGAGGAGAATAACAGTGGAAATAGGCTAAAAAACAAATGAATGAAGGGAAGAGAGTGGGATCGAAGCGAAACCATGAGTACCAAAACGCCGCCATCGGGCTTTCAAACCTCAGGGAAGCTACAAGAACCAATATGTGGAGATACTTGATGCCAATATTGACCATCAACCATCGACCATAAAATAATAATGCACGGGGATATTCATGGATCTAATGTTGAGATGAAGCAAGTGAGTGGGCTCCACTACAGGTGGTGAGCCTTAGGCCTTCAGGTCTCGGGCATTTTCAATTGAGGTTGGAGGAGAGGGGAAGTCAAGGGAACTCAATCTTGAGATTCCAATATTGATGTGGAATAGTGGGCTCCATCGTGAGTGGTAGCTATCAATCATTTGCAATTAAGGTTGGATTAAAGGAGAAACTGAGGGAACATGATGATGAGAAGTAGAGATGACATGGACCAGTGGGTCCTGCGACTATCCTATGTTATAATAGTCAAAGTCAAGCTTAGTCTTTTTATTATTTTTTGGTCAAATTTTAAAATGTTGCTATGATCTCATAAAGATCAAGACTTGGTGTAAATAAGATATGGTAAAGTTTAATTGATAAATAAATATGAAGTTGCCAAAGCCTTAAAGGGTTTAGGTTTAATAAGTATTGGGTAATGTGTAATCCAAGTCATGAGTGATAGATAGTAGTGGGTTGTTATTCATAATTGAAGGAAATCAACGGTGTCTTTTTGAGTCATTTGCAAGATCAAATCAAATATTGCATCATATCCTTGTCACCACAAGTTGTTGTTGCACTTCTCCAAAGTTGTTACGAAAATGTCAAAACATTAAAATTTGATAGAGGGCCAGGATGTTGGCATTATTTATTACGTAAGAAGGCTCAAAAAGGTTTTTACAATTTTCGTCATTATCAACAAACTATTTTCCTTGGTCAGAGACCCCAACACTTAGTCAAACCTATGTAGGTCAAAATTCGTTGCACTCAGTCGTTGCGCTTCTGTTGTAGGTGATGTTTTTCAAGGATGGGGGTTTTAAATATAAACATATATTATCCAATAAGTATTTCATGTTTTACAGGTTATCTTCCATATGCGTGACTCATTTAGAAGCCTAAGAAGTGATACAAATCTTGCAAATCATGAACTTTCCGCGTTTTTTTGAAGAAGGAAGTAGTGTAACAAATGTGTTGCACTTCCATAAAGTCAACAGTTTGACCTTGAAATTCAAATCCAAACCTCATGAAATTGTTTCTCATGGTTATGAAAAAGTGTCCTTAAGTTTCTTGAAGATTCATAATTTAAGCATTGATTATATAGTATGAAAAGGAAGCTCATTGTGTTTTGGCTGTAGGGGATTTGCTGCGTTTTTTTATTGTTATAGCAGTTAACTTCAAAATCAAATTCTAACCAAACGGAGATGAATTTTGACAAACCAAAAGAGTTATTTGTCAAACAAAATCTAAATAACCAAACCACCTTGATTTTATTCACAGATGTCATAGATTGGAAGATTCAAATGAATATTTACAACATATTTTGCATATTTCGACATTCCTATTTTAGGTTGTTGAAAATAGCAACAAGAAATGCTAAAATAGAAGTGCTAAAAATAGCACTGCTATAAATAGTAGTTTGGGTATCAGTGCTGGATTGAGCAATAGGGAATGAAAAATGGAAGTGCTAAAAATAGCATTGCTACTTTTAGCAGTTCGAGATGGATTCCAATTTTAGTCAGTCCCTGGACTAAAATAGGAAGTAAAATTCGAATTTGAACTTAACAGTGGTTTGAAAACAAATTAATTAATCCACCATGAGTTAATTAGTTGTGAAAAACCAAACATGAAGCCTATGTGAAGACATGCAACAATTTCTCTACTAATTGAGAAATTTATCCATCAGTTAAAGAGATAAGGATGAGTTCTCATTTGAGATGTAATTAGTTGGCTCAGTTAACTGAGTCAAGTCCAGTTAGATTGATTTAAACAGTTTGTTTAAATTAATTGTGAGTTTAGTTAGTTAATGCATGCTTGCATATAACTACTGCACTTCAGTTAACTGAATATTCTCTCATGAATAACTCATGCATGTCAGTTCAGATAGAGACCCAGTTGAGATCAGATGAGGGATAATGTGCTATCAGTTGGATGGATTTTCCCTATAAAGGAAGCTCATCTATGTAGAATGATATATCTCCTTCAGGACTGCATAGTTGGATCAAAGGTTAGTGAGTGTGTGAAGAGGCCAGTTCACACAAGTGGTTGCACTGGACCCCAATCAAACTTGCGAAAAGAAATAGGAGGCTTGGAGGGTAGAGGAGAAGGTTTGAGAGAGGCCTTTGAATGTCTATGAGCAGCAGAGGGATTGCAAAGAGAGCATGATAGCTTGCGAGTTGACTCTTTTTGTAATCTAGACTATATTTCCACTTGTATGATAATACAAAGTAGGGGTTTTAGGCTGAGGTTTTCCCCTAGTTATTTCTTCTGCGTTATGTGTGATTGATTTCTCCTTATCAGTTATATGTGTTCTCTTGATCTTGCTCAATTCGATTAAGCTTCCGCAAAGTGTTGTAGAAGTAGATCTTGTATTGTGTTTTAGTATATTGCATAATCTGTTGATCTACAGTGGGAATTTTCTACATGGTATCCGAGCAAAGGTGATCAAAGGAGAGAACATTATACTGAGAAGAGATTTCAAAGTTTTGAGTTTTGGGTCGAGATTTTGCAGAGCAGATATGAAAATTATGTACAAAATTTTTAGAAACAAATAGTAGATTTGGATTGTTTGCAGAAAAAGACTCAAATTCAAAAAACAAATCGGTTGAATCGGAGTTCGAATGAGGGAGATATCACTGATTTAAAATCAGCTCTTTTTCTAGAAAATTTCATGACGATAGGAAATAGGAAACAGATTGGTGTGCTAGCCAAGAACCTGTATGCACTTGAGGTACAAGATGCATGCAAAGCCTTGAGGAGCAAGGCAACTGATGGAGACTTGGTGGTTGAGAGGGAGAGTACATTACCTCTCAACATGCAGCGCCAAAAGAAGTCTTAGATGATTGTGGAGGAGCCACGATTGGTGAAGCAACTTCAGGAGGTTGTGGAGCAGCCACAACTAGAAAAGCCAAGAGGAGATTGGGTGGAGGCATCGACTCATGCAGAGACCTCTAGTAGGGGGAAACTTCGAGCCAGGTGGGTAAAGGGATCACATGTAGCCATACCTCTAGGTAGGAGATGGGGCGATGTGGAGTGATTGTCCCAAGGAGGAGGGGCATGATCCTTGAGGTACCCAACCTCTTTGATTCAACTTTGCTACAGGAGCCCCGATGAGGAGTAGCAGAACTGACTGATTGGGTAAAGATAGATGTGGATGGAGTGACAGAGAGAGCTACAGTGCAGGAGTCCCAGGACTGTGTAGAGCTAGCAGGTGGCAACAATGCGAGAGGCACAGGAGTGTTGCACCAGTGTAGGATGGCACAAAGAGGTGTGCAATGGTGTGAGATGCATGGAGTCTTGTAGCGGCTCAGAGGTCAGAGAGGGAGCACTTGTCAGCAGCAGGGAGAGCTTCAGCGTCAAAGTATGTTTCTAGCCCAACAGAGAGGTCAGTTGGGAGTTTTTTTTTGTTTCTAGAGTCGCTGGAGCAACCACACTTGGTAGAAGTGTTGCATGCAGAACATTCCAAAGATACATGATCGGGTTCGAGTTGAAGGCCTTTCTTGTTGAGAGGAAGTGTTGAAAATAGCAACAAGAAATGATAAAAATAGAAGTTCTAAAAATAGCACTGTTATAAATAGTAGTTTGGGTATCAGTGCTAGATTGAGCAATAAAGAATGAAAAATGGAAGTGATAAAAATAACATTGCTACTTTTAGCAGTTCGGGATGGATTCCAATTTTAGTCAATCCCTGGACTAAAATAGGAAGTAAAATTCGAATTTGAACTTAACAGTTGTTTGAAAACAAATTAATTAATTCACCATGAGTTAATTAGTTGTGAAAAACCAAACATGAAGTCTATGTGAGGACATGCAACAATTTCTCTACTAATTGAAAAAATTATCCATCAGTTAAAGAGATAATGATGAGTTATCATTTGAGATGTAATTAGTTGGCTTAGTTAACTGAGTCAAGTCCAGTTAGATTGATTTAAACAGTTTGTTTAAATTAATTGTGAGTTCAGTTAGTTAATGCATTCTTGCATATAACTACTGCACTTCAGTTAACTGAATATTCTCTCATGAATAACTCATGCATGTCAGTTCAGACAGAGACCCAGTTGAGATCGGAGGAGGGATAGTGTGCTATCAGTTGGATGGATTTTCCCTATTAAGGAAGCTCATCCATGGAGAATGATTTATCTCCTTCAGGACTGCGTAGTTGGATCAAAGGTTAGTGAGTGTGTGAAGAGGCCAGTTCACACAAGTGGTTGCACTGGACCCCAATCAAAATTGCGAAAAGAAATAAGAGGCTTGGAGGGCAGAGGAGAAGGTTTGAGAGAGGCCTTTGAATGTCTATGAGCAGCAGAGGGCTTGCAAAGAGAGCGTGATAGCTTGTGAGTTGACTCTTTTTGTAATCTAGACTATATTTCCACTTGTATGATAATACAAAGTAGGGGTTTTAGGCTGAGGCTTTCCCCTGGTTATTTCTTCTGTGTTATGTGTGATTGATTTTTCCTTATCAGTTATATGTGTTCTCTTGATCTTGCTCAATTCGATTAAGCTTCCGCAAAGTGTTGTAGAAGTAGATCTTGTATTGTGTTTTAGTATATTGCATAATCTGTTGATCTACAGTGGGAATTTTCTACATGGTATCGGGGCAAAGGTGATCAAAGGAGAGAACATTATACTGAGAAGAGATTTCAAATTTTCAAGTTTTGGGTTGAGAGTTTGCAGAGCATATATGAAAATTTATGTACAAAATTTTCAGAAACAAATAGTAGATTTGGGTTCTTTGCGGAAAAAGACCCAAATTCAAAAAAAAATCAGCTGAATCAGAGTTCGGATGAGGGAAATATCGCTAATTTAAAATTAGCTCTTTTTCTAGAAAATTTCATGACGATAGGAAATATGAAACAGATTGGTGTGCCAGCGAAGAACCTGTATGCACTTGAGGTATAAGATGCATGCAAAGCCTTGAGGAGCAAGGCAACTAATGGAGACTTGGTGGTTGAGAGGGAGAGTACATTACCTCTCAACATGCAGCGCCATAAGAAGTCTTAGATGATTGTGGAGGAGCCACGATTGGTGAAGCAACTTCAGGAGGTTGTGGAACAGCCACAACTAGAGAAGCCAAGAAGAGATTGAGTGGAGGCATTGACTCATGCAGAGACCTCTAGTAGGGGGAAACTTCGAGCCAAGTGGGTAGAGGGATCACATGCAGCCATACCTCTAGGTAGGAGGTGGGGCGATGTGGAGTGATTTTCCCAAGGAGGAGGGGCAGGATCCTTGAGGTACCCAACCTCTTTGATTCAACTTTGTTACAGGAGCCCCAATGAGGAGTAGCAGAACTGACTGATTGGGTAAATATAGATGTGGATGGAGCGACAGAGATAGCTACAGTGCAGGAGTCTCAGGACTGTGTAGAGCTAGCAAGCGGCAACAATGTGAGAGGCACAGGAGTGTTGCACCAGTGCAGGATGGCACAAAGAGGTGTGCAATGAAGTGAGATGCATGGAGTGTTGTAGCAGCTCAGAGGTCAGAGAGGGAGCACTTGTCAGTAGCAGGGAGAACTTCAACATCAAAGTATGTTTCTAGCCCAACAGAGAGGTCAGTTGGGAGTTTTTTTTTTGTTTCTAGAGTTGCTGGAGCAACCACAATTGGTAGAAGTGTTGCATGCAGAACATTCTAAAGATACATGATCGGTTCGAGTTGAAGGCCTTTCTTGTTGAGAGGGAGTGTTAAAAATAGCAACAAGAAATGCTAAAAATAGAAGTGCTAAAAATAGCACTGCTATAAATAGCAGTTTGGGTATTAGTGCTAGATTGAGCAACAGTGAATGAAAAATGGAAGTGCTAAAAATAGCATTGTTATTTTTAGCATTTCGGGATGGATTCCAATTTTAGTCAGTCCCTGGACTAAAATAGGAAGTAAAATTTGAATTTGAACTTAACAGCTGTTTGAAAATAAATTAATTAATTCACCATGAGTTAATTAGTCGTGAAAAATCAAACATGAAGTCTATGTGAGGACATGCAACAGTTTCTCTATTAATTGAGGGATTTATCCATCAGTTAAAGAGATAAGGATGAGCTCTAATCTGAGATGTAATTAGTTCGCTCAGTTAACTGAGTCAAGTCCAGTTAGATTGATTTAAACAATTTGTTTAAATTAATTGTGAGTTCAGTTATTTAATGCATGCTTGCATATAACTACTGCACTTCAAATAACTGAATATTCTCTCATGAATAACTCATGCATGTCAGTTCAGACAGAGACCCAGTTGAGATCAGAGGAGAGACAGTGTACTATTAGTTGGATGGATTTTCCCTATAAAGGAAGCACCCGAGGAAGTATAAACAATATGTGCATTGTGTTATCGACTTGTCATAGCATGGTCACCCTGCAGACCCACCCAATGAAGACGTGGCAATGTCGTATAAGTAGGACAAGGGCTACATGGACAACAAGATGCCTTGATCTTTTTACTAGGCCAACTTTGAATGAGAAAAACTTTCGATTTGGGATTTGGAGTGAGGTAAAATATTGCTAGAAATCTCTCGACGTGTTGAACTCGATGGTGGTATAGAATTCAATTCTATAAACCTTGAGATAGGAGGAAATTTGTAACCCCATCTTCATATCATACATTGGGGATCAGGTTAAAGAAAATAGGTAGCACATTTTGCAGCTCAAGAGAGGACAAGAAGGTGGGAGGTTGGTTACAAATGATAAGGTCCATTTTTCCATTTCTTAGAGGATAGTAAGGGTTCCTCCTCTACCAAACCTAGTAGCCACCATGTAAACAAAAACATGTAACAAACTTTGTGTCATATAAGAATCCATTTGTGCACATGTGCTCTCATCTATATTACCAACGTTTTAAATTCATGGTATGAAAAAACATTTAAACAAAAATGTTAAAGAACTAATTCTATTTATAACAACTCAAAAGATAACATTAATTCATCTCTAAATTTTATATCATAAATCACATGTTTGGAAATAGATTATTATTATTATTGTTTTTTGGCAGTGGAATTGTTGATAGCCATGTTATGGAGTATTATGTAAAGTATGTGATCCAAAGCTCAAATCCCCCAAATTTAACCAATGATTCATGTGTTAGGCACATGTAGTTTTATTTAAGTGTTATAGAGATAGTGGTTGGAATTGACTTTGTGTCACATGAGTGCAAGGCCTAATTGCTAATTCCTCTAGAAAAATAAATAAATCTAAAATTTAAACCTAGCCAAGAAAAACATCGATAAATTAAAATTACCTCTCTACGCGGTCAAATAAGAATTCGTAGTGTACAAATGATAAAAACAAAAAATAATCAACAAGGTAAAATAAGAATTCAAAGCGTATGAGTGCTAAAACATGAAATGTTATCAATGTTTTATGTATGAGAAAAAAATGTACACTTTAATATTAGGTTAACACTTGAAATTTTTTGAGGAAAAAAAAGTATGGAGGAGCGTGTAAACATTTGCTTTTAAGTCAAGAATTGGTAGACATTCTGCCTATTGTTGATGAGACATAAAATTGAGTTAGTGAGATTGCCACTATATTCCTGAGCCTAGTGAAACTTCCCACAAACCATGCTAAACAAGTAAACTATATTTCAAACCTAGACAAAACCCCTATAGTAGAGTTCATTCAACCTCTGAGAAGTGTGCAAAAATTAAGACAAACAACACGTTGTTACTTGGTCTGTTTCGCTCATGGCCGGGACTAATAATATATGTGAACCAGTATGTTTACTTTTCGGATCAAACCACTTGAAGTTATTATATCATTACATAAATGAATTCATTAAAACAAGAAACGTTGCACGACAATAAGTCCCTGCCTTGGGTGGGAACTTCAAATTGAAGAAAATGATTAGCATGTAGAAAATAATTTTGAACTGGAAACAACCATGGAAAACATGGTTGTCACATGGTTATTTTTTTTTTACTGTTACATTTGACCTCCAATTCTTCATCTTGAAGGTGCCCACACATGGAATCAGGAATTTTCTTGGTCTTGGTGTTAAGATTGACTAAGGATAATAATTTTCTAATTTTCTTGGTCTTGGTGTTAGGATTGATTGAGGACAATAATGACTGTAGGTACACATAGTCTGTTAGATGTGGAAGAGATATTGTAGCAAGGTCCTCTCTAAATGTGCAGTGATACCCTGCCCAGTTTTGGTTCAAAATCATCATGCTTAGAAAATGGATAATGAGATTTACAGGTAACCTTTATGAATCACCTTCTCATTGCCAACTCTATGAGCAAGCTTATCAGTAAGGTAAGTTGCTTTAAATTGTCTTGAATGTGAGCATGCATGTAAGCCTCCACAATACGCTCAAAATCTCTTTAACTACCCTATAGTTCAGTTCAAGACTGTCCAGTTCCTTGGTTCTCTGCAACACAAACACATACAAAACAAAGATACACTAGAGTCAATGGGCGTAAAAAGGGCCTATCAATCACTAAGAACATGTTGGCTGCACAGAGGATAGTATTTTATCAAATAAAGAGAGCACCATGTCACAAAAAATAGGGTTGAAAGAAAAATAAAGGGATTTCCAGGGTTTACAATATTCCACTAAGGGTCTACCATATTCAACTTACACATCGAGACCTAAATCAAATGATTGAGTGCCACAATGCGATTTCCTTACTAGGAGGATCCTCCATCTTTAATTGTGTTATTATGGCTACTTGACCTATTTCGCTAGTTGTACAGTATGAGAGTTTAGACCAATAAAGACCCTCCTGGACTTCAATGAAACAATAGCTGAGATAATGGAGTTCATTTTGGAGCTTGGAGCAGCTTTAACAAATAGATTACAATGACATGTCAAGAATAGGTTCGACAACTCTCAGTAGTTGCTCTTTTCATTGAATAAATTCATTTTAGGTGGATGAAGACTATGAAATATACGCTGAGCATGAGCCCATTGGGCTTCACACTCCTCTTTACCATAGTCTTTCTTAGATGTGAAGGCACCATGCAGGCAAGATATAAAAGACTGAACACATTGCACATTTAACACCCAGTAGCTTCAAATAATTGCATGGAGCATTAGAAGATAAAAGCAACTAACATGTAAGGGAATACATACCTTGTGTTCAATAAGATTGTCCTAAGCCTTGCCACTTCGGGCATAACTAACAACAAACTTCAATACATTCAAAGGAAAATAGAACACCGGATTGTACAGCCAAATAACTCTTTCCAAACCCCAAACAATAGGTTTGAGTTTGCAAAGATAAAGTCTGCATAAACTGTAATGAATGTTGCAATCTAGAAGCATAAGATAGAAATAAGATAGTGGCCAGTTACTTGTGTAGTTTGGTTGAGAAATCTATAGCTTTGGGAAATAATATTCCAGGACTGCTCACTGATTCAGACAAGGTTCAGTGCATGCTCGCTGATTCAAAGGTTTAGTGCATCCATCTCATAAGACATAGTGCAATTCTTGCTTGCATAAGTTGTTAAAACATGGAAGATGCATAGGTCCCATAGGGATGGCTGCACAATCCTAAAAAGGCAGTTGGATTTAATAAAATGGAAATAGGAAATCTATTGGAATACATGAACACAGATATATTGCATGGTTTTTGTGCTCACCAAATTTAGTAAAACAGTACTAGAATCAACAGATGTGTAATTTCAAGATTAATTATAATCCATTAAAAATTAAGGATTACAACTCATGAATATGTAGTGAAATAACATACCTTCGAATATTGGAATCAATGGTAGGAATGAGAAAAATAATTGGAGGGGTAAATCGTTTGTTATGGTTGGTTATAAGTGGTAGAGTTTGACACGTAAATTTATTTCTTAGATATGTTAAGAATTTTCCAGAAACAATCAATTAAACTTTTTAATAAAAATCTTCTTCAAAATGTGAAATTTGAAGAACAAGTTTGGTTTTCAAATTCTAACCTTATGGTATGGATTTTTTATCGTCTCAGGGTTGCTTTGTAGGATGTAGGATGACAGACAGGTTCTAAATTTTAATATTGGAATGATCAGAAGAGTGGTCGAATTGCACCTATTCGAGAGAAGAATTCGGAAATTTATTGACTGAATTTACTTCTTAGGCACACAATTCAAAATGGTTAGGCACATTGATCCCAAATAGTCATCAATTTTTGGTTAATTTTACACAACTACAAGCAGAGCGGATGATTACATTTCAATTTTGTATTCCTTAGTTTAAAGGAATATATTCAAAATTCATCTCTACATTATTTTGTTTCCAAGAATACAAATTATCCAATCCAAATATTCTTGTTGTAAAAATTACAAGGAACCGCTCATGATTTGGTTTCAGAAATTAACTTGATTTTAGAAATTATCAAATTAGTACAAATTACTTTGAAGTGAAAGCAACTAAGATTAAGTCTAAGACTAAGTGTTCCACTGATTTATTAGGAGTAAAGACATCATGATCACTCAGGCAAACTACCGAAAGAAAATCTTCCATTGTGTTTATGATGCTAAGGCAGATTCTGCAGCAAGACCCTCCTTGAAAAAAATTTAATGTTGTCTTCAAACATCCGCTCTATGCTTTTAAAGCTGACAAGTCCCAGGTTTTTAATCTCACTAGCGTTCATAGTGTGATCTATGTCATTCCCTAATCAATGAATATTACCTTTCGTCCTGTCAGAGAGTTGTTACTTATCCCGCACACTCCAATTCTCTAGACCGATGGAACTCTTGGCCGATGGATAGCTCTTGTGATTCAGAAGTGAACAACAATTCCAAATTGATGAGCGAGTCACTGAGGGGGACAAATGAAAAGCTCTACCCAAGCATCTCTGCCTATTCGAAAGACAACAACGCTTGGGGTAACGCCTGGGATCATTGATCTTCTAATGTCTTTTTGTCTCTCTTTATTTCTTTCTTTTCCATTACGTAGCTTCATTCAAAGCTCTTTTATCCTCCATGCATCAATGATTCAATATTTAGTTCTATATTTCCTTTCCCCATGGACCATATATAAGCTACTTTGAGAAAGCTGGAAGCGGGCTATGTCATGCAACAAATATAAAGCAATCAACTCTTGAAGTTCCTTACAAGAGGTGCCTTCCTAGATGTATCAAGCAAAGGAAAATATACTAGATTAGGTAAAGGGATATCATAGCCAAAGTACCCATCCTCCAAATGTGAAGGTACTAAACATGAATCGCCCCAACGACAACTGCTCTCTTCGGATCCGCTCATGCCTTTGCCTTTACTGTTATACTTAAATAATTCAGAACATACATGGTTGAAGACAATGAAGAAGTAAAACCCCTAAGGGAACTGCCTTAGCCTTAACCTTCAGGATTAGGATGCGAGTTAGGAGCAGCAAGAGAAAGGGTTAAGATACAGACTGATGAAGGGATAGATACAGTTAATAAAGGCACAATAGATCCTTAGATTGTGTAATAGGAGCAGTTGTTTGCTTCATTTACCCATCACTAGTTTTTGGATTCATTCATTGGATCAAGAACCATAGCCTTAGACTTTCATAACTATCAAATACCTCCTAGGGTAGAATAGTAGCATCAAAGGCAAAGCGGGAAAAATACTATCATCTTCAAGCAAGAGGTCACTAGTTGAACCAATTGATCCAGTTGCACTATTCTAAATGGATGCGAATGAGCTTGTTGACCAACCTTTCAATGATCTAGTTCTTAGGGGCATAGATATAATATTATACTTAACTGCTTCATATCTGCTCCTGCCTTGACCTTTACTGTTATACTTAAATAATTCAGAACATACAGGGTTGAAGACGATGAAGAAGTCAAACCCTTAAGGGAAGTGCCTTAGCCTTAACCTTCAGGATTAGGATGTGAAATTAGGAGCAGCAAGAGAAATGGTCAACATATAGACTGATGAAGGGACAAATACAATCAATAAAGGAGCATAGCTCCTAGATTGTGTTATAAAGGAAAAAATGATCATTAGTGTAAGGTTTTGGTTTTAGTTATGGTTTTTGGAAAATGTAATCTAATATCCAAAATCTTTGCTCAAGATTGATTATAAAACTCTTAATCTTGATGTAACTAGTCCATGAAACAAGAAGCATAGAATGGTCCAGGAAACTTTTGTCTTTACTCACTTTACTGAACACTTTGGGAATCTCATCAATCAAATGAATGGTCAACTATGTATTTTTCCTACTTGAAAACAAACCCAACTCATCACGACATTGTTGATGCTTCTCTTTTGAATACAGACACATCCATATGCTTACAGATATGAGGTATATAATTGAATTGATAGGTTTCAATTGCGTAAGAATTGTGGAAGATTAAAAACTGTTATACTAGTTTAATTGTTTAAATGTTAGTATTATACAAACTGACATATAGGTATTATTTAATTTGGATGCAACAAGAATGTTTTAAAACAAACATGAATTTTCAGAAATGCAAAAGCAACCCTTTTATAACGGTAATGGTTGAATCTCCATGTCAGGCTTATTTTCAGAGTGGCATTTTGTCAAATCCTTAATGAGTATAGATTTGGATATTTGTTTTTTCCTTTACATCGTAATTTTTCTTCCTGAAAATTTTCTATTGAAGTTTCATATAACTAGTTCTATTGAAATTTCATGGAGCTTTTTTTTACAAATAGAGATACCAAGAAAAAGCTCATTTGTAACTGCTTGTACAGTTGGAAGGAAATATGAACCCAACTCTAACATTCAAAGACATTGTTGAGGAAGTTTCCATTAAACCCTAGTGATATTTCAGAGTAGCATAGTAGCGACATGATATCCCTATTATACAATAGTATGGAACATACTGATGAAAATAAACATTAATAATTATTGTGTGAAGGGGGATTGTATTAAAAACCATTATTTTTAAGAAAAGTCCCGATTTAGGAGCAATGGTAGTTGTTTGGCCAAATAGTTTGAATATAGGTGATGAGCCTCAATATCGCAGCAAGGATGATGCAACTCCTAGGGCTACCAACTTTAATTTATTAACCTAGGGTTTCGTACAAACTTGGAAGTGACAGTGCTATAAGTATATACACATCAGATGCATCATTCTACTCTTGTCACTTCTCCATTGAGACGCTTGACCATTAGGGTTCTAGACTAGTCCTCTATTGACTAGAAGGAGTCTAACTACTGAAAGTGAATGTAAAGCTAGTTCTACTGCAAGAAAGTAAATTCTTGTCTATTCAGGAAATGAAAGCTGCCAAATGGTAAATGCTATGTAATGCCATAAATCATCTAGCTATGGAATGACACAAATCACTTGGCAGAAAGGAAACTATGCTAAGCTTGCAATTGATCATCTAACTATTAGGATTTATTTGTTCTTGCCGGAGGGAAAGGAATGGGAAAGCTGGTTTAGGTGGCACTCATGGGCATGGAATCCAAGCTGAGGGGTTAAACTACTCCTATACTAGGCCATCCTATTATTTCTGGTCAAAACAAAGTCAAAACAGGCTGTTACAGGAGATCCTATCACTGCTACAGGAGATCCTATAGTTGCTACAAGAAACTACTACAGGATACCCTGAACTGATATGAAGTGTTGGAGGGGTGTATGACAGTTGTAGAAGGTGTAGGGAAGGTGCACATTGTCCAAGGCTAAGCCCAACACTCCAAGGAGGTTGGATTTTCCTAAGGTGGATGCTCATGGTGGCTAAAAAACAGAGGTTCGGACTATGTGCTGGTAAGCTTAGGCAGAAGGTGGAGAAGACTTAGGTGAAGCTGGTTGGATGGGTCCCTTCCTATCGATTAACAATCCCTGCAACTACATGTCCACATGGAAAAGATGAATTCAATTTCAGGAAGTTGATCTATATATTGTTAAGGACTGGATCTATGATATGGACTGTTTTTTAAGCTACAACAAACTTAAGAAAACAAGAGAAAAACTGCAGGTGCTTCCAAGAAATCATAAACAGTGATCTAGATAAGAATGAAACCTAATCTATGCAATGATCAAAAAACAACTCTGTTTTTGGGGTTGTAAGAGTGGGGTCATCTAGTCATGATCCCATGAGGGTGATGATATAGGGACCATTGTTACCATTTTTTTTGGTATAATTTTTCCACTAAACTGCAACACTAATCTACCTCTTTAAACTAATGGAAACAAAGTTGAACAACAATTTAACTGATTGTTAAGCTAATCAGAAAAAACATAAATAAACTTCAGCAACTAACTATCATTCTAAGCTAAGAATACAACTACAAAAAGATGAACTTCGTTTGCTATGGTTGGTCCTTAACCCAAAAGCTTCAACCCTCTGAGTCAATTCAGTGCTGGATCAAGGTAGAATTTATCATTATCATCGAAATTTCAAGTATAACATAACAATAAAAGTCACAATTTTTCATATCAAATGGCCTCTTGGCTATAACAAAAAATTGAAATCCTAATGTGTCCCTTGGCTCTCTTATTTATACAAAACTAGAGCTACCAACAGCTCCCTAGAAAATAGGGAGGCTTGGCTCCCTAACTCGAGAATAACTCTCCCTTGACTTTCATTGGCTTGGTTGCCAAGAGACTCGGCTTGCTTGGCTGCTAGTGACACCGAACTGATGAGATATGATGGAGGAATCTTCAAATGATTTGAGGAGTTAAGGAGGGAGGCCAACTCCTAAAATCTCTCTTGCTTACCTACTCTGAGTTCTTGCACTTAAGTCAACCCAAAACTGCTCTAATTCCTGCATTTAACACACATTAGGCCACATGACATAGTAACTCACCTTTACTCTTCTCACTAAGCAAAATATAACAAAATATGTAAAGAAATGTGAGAAAAGTCAATTTAATAAGGTGGAGAGTGGCATTGTGACCCATATAGTTTACCTATTGATGAGCCTTATTAATAGGTTTTGCAAAAAGGCATTGAATGGACAATAAAAGTGCAGCTCCTATGAGTATGATCATTGACCATTGCATATAGATTCCAACAATATGGAGTTGTCTTGCTCCAAAAGCTTGTCCACAAAGTGCTTCTAGAGCACTTCTCATTCCTAGCTGTATAAAATGGACATCCAAATACTCATATAATTGCAACAAAATGCACAGGAAAGTTGTTTCTTGAATTATTGCATAAGGGAGGACTTAGGATGAGCTGAATAGTGTTGCCTAAAGGTCCTAAATTCATTCTATGTGATAATCTCAAATTTCTCGTCCAGGGAAAACAATAACTGAACAACTCAGGCTATGACTTGCCTCGTGAAGTATTGAACCGGGTTTTCCTAGGAAATATAGCTTTGTTTGTACATTAAAAGTAAACTTTTAGTTCTCAGGCATGTCACAATGTCATATAGGGATGATTTTACGAGGGATCTCAGTGCATTGTTGTGGAATTTAAGTCCAAACTAATATCAAGCATTTTGACAACTCTGAAAAATGTAACATATTTTTGCAGTGTACTTGGTGGGAAGTTGATAGCTTATTCCTTCTGTAATACACATATCATAAACCTAATGTCGGTGTATCCAAATGATAATCTAGTTCATTCCAAGTGTGGTAAAAATTATGGTGCATATATTTTCTAATATAAAGTTAATCTAGCACTTCAACAAATACTACACCAAAACTACACAATATGGTACAATAATTAGAAAATAACATAGAACTAGAAAATAAGACAGTGCTTTGATGTGAGAAAGATAATAAAACACTGCTTACTAGATAGCATCATGAGTCTTTGAAACCCCATCCAAGATATCCTTAGATCCTCATTTTCCATGTTTCTTTTAAAAACAAGCATGTTACATGAAATCATGAAGATCAAACTTATCTTTAGTTCAACCAAAAGGAAGCCAACCTGCGATCTAAGAGAGGAGCTTGATTTTCCATTAAAATACTCTCAGTGCTTTCATTAATATAAATTTAATCTTAAAAATTGATAAATTTAAGCCTTTAAATTAAGAGAGGACCCCTTATTACCGAAATCCTAGCTCGCTCTCTCGAGCCCGCTCCTTAAGGTGGGAGAGTTCCCCTCTAGAGCCCCGTCCGCAGAGGCAGAAGGGATAAGCCTCTAAGACGTGTGTGTAGTAGTAGCAATTCGCCTGAAATCCCCTCTATTGGACTCCTACTTGACCCTCGAACTGGTTATGCTATTGTAGTATTTACTACATTGCAGGTATGTGCCTTGGTTGTAGGATCCATCTGCATTATTCAGAATCCCTGCAATTTTTGGCACAATATAGGTATGGCAGTTCATGAGTTCGAGATGTCTGAAGGTTATAGCTTCTCTGAGTTTAAGTCGATTACAGGTTCTGAATATTTGGGAATTTGATAGACATAGCCCGGTAAAAAAAATTACCTGCGCCTATGTCCGATTCAGTTCCCGAATATTCAGGGAATCTGCAATCCACAGCGTTCTTGAATATTTAGAAATCTGATGGACATGGCGCGATAAAAAAAAAATTACCTGGGTCATTTCCGATTCGATTCCTGAATATTCAGGGAATCTGCAATCCACAACCTTTATAGGGGTTGAAGTAACTCACTAGGTTGTGGCTTCCACCAGTCTAATTTGACATAGTACGCCAGACACAACCATCTATGCCCCATATGGACATGATGCAATGTTACGGGCACATGTCCACATGTCCTGTTATGGAGATGAAGTGGTAAGGAAAGTGGCCCTCCCACATGTATCCGTGATGTTTTTTAATCATGTCGAGGACGATCACCTAGCTAGCCTTTCTTCTCACGATCATCTCAGCTGGAATGGCCAAAAAAATCCAAATCCTTGACAGGGACAGGAGAAGAGGTATGGTTCACTGTGAGTATATTTGAATTCGCAGCTTGTCTCTGGCTACTACCCTGCTTCGTTCAGGTAAGAGCGTACATGTTGCATTGATTCTAATTGATTGTAGATAAGAGGATACATGTTGCATTGCACTAATAATCCGTAGGGACTAATAAAAGATGATGACGTTAGAATAGGCTGTCGGTCATACCATATTGTGGTTGTGATTTAACTCAAATGCTAGATTTTCCATTATGCATGGAAGAGATAGGAGGTTCGATACCCAGCATCTCCATTGCCCTATTTTTCCTATAGCCGTTTTGTCGGTACGCATGTCGGTTTATTGTCTGCAAGACTATAATTTCTCTGTGCTTACAACGATTGAGAAAATGGACTAACTGAAACAATGCACTGAACCTCCATGTGCGGGGATAGCTCAGTTGGGAGAGCGTCAGACTGAAGATCTGAAGGTCGCGTGTTCGATCCACGCTCAACGCATTTACCTCTTGTCACCAAGGAATTCGGCTGTTAAAATGCGTTTTTGTCTCTCGGGTTACCTGAGAGGTGAGGAAAGCTGCGGGGACGGGTCAGAGTGAAAAAATAAAATGTTACTTTGCTTCCTTTCAAATGGTGGTAAAGAAGACTGCAGCCTGATAGTTCTCTCCATCAACCAAATCTGGTTCGATTTCACTCTTTTATTGTTTACATTGATGTTATTATATAAATAATAATCTCATTAATTATGATTTAAAGTTTAATTATGTATAAATATTAAATTAGATATTATTGAAAATTATTGTTAATTAACAAATTGATACTTCTTACATTAAAATCTGACACATTTAAATTTTATTACATAGAAATGTCCTATGTCTTAATGTTCAAGTATTTATATAGGACCACAATTTCAATAATTGAAGAATTGGGATATTAATAATTGTATGTGAGAATCAAAAGTTTTAGTAAGAAGAAGCAATATTTTAGGAAAAGGTTAAGTGAAGTAGGGGACAAAATGGATATGACTATCGCTATTAGTTACATTTTTTTTGCATGTGAGGCTGTTAGAGGAATGAATTGTTCTAACCCCTGCTGAAATATTTCAACATGTTCTAAAATCAAAACAAGTAAATATTCTTATTTCATGTTGACAGTGTTGAGCTCTTAGGACTTTGATCCCAAAGGAAGAATACCACCACCACATATGTCTACAATTCATGAACAACTCACAAATTTGAAATTAATCTCACATTATCAACATGCATAGGACCATTGTGGCGAAGAGAGAAGGATTCAATACATTGTGTCACAATGAACATTCAATTTATCATGAATCGACACATGATTAATCCAAAAGTTGTTGGCTACATTCTCTTTAACACTTGCACTTGGACAATAATGTTCAAGCCATCAACTAAATTCTATACTTCCCAACATTAACACCTAAACCAATTTTAGCCCAGGGAAATTCATTTTGCAAGAGCTTGGGCAAAAAAGTACTACAAAGGGAGCTATCTGGGTTCTCATATATGCACCTTGGTAGTGATGAAGGGATTAACCATGTTGATGGGCCTTGTCTTATCTGAGAGCACCTTAACATCTTAGGCAAAAAGAAGTCTTTGGCCGAGGTGGTAGGAATTACTCCTTTGTCATTTCAACCCATGATAGACATCAAAGCTTCCCCTATCCCTTCCAAGGTGGAAAACCCAAACTATATTGAAATATTTGAGAAAGGTGGTGAAGGATTGGTTCACTCCAATGCTTTTAGCTTTGAAAATATCTTAATGTGGTTGAGCTAGCTAGGGGATCTCTAGGAATGAGATAGAAGCAATTAAGAGGGGGTGGAACCCAAGTGTGTTAAATTGTGAAAAGAACGCATGAAGTTGATTGTTAGAAAATAATCACAAAACAGGTTACAGGTTAAACTCTACCAAGGGACGATATTGGTAGGCAAGTTACATGATAGACATATTTTTGAAAAAGTCTGTTAGAATGTAGTTGAGAAGGTATGGAAAAAACAACTTGGCGATGCTCTTATCTTCCATTTATTATATATGGTTGGATTAACTTTGTCCTTCAGTGTGAGAGAGATCATGACAACAAACTCGCAAGGAAATGGCATTGAGACAACATTATCCTATCCCTCAAAATCTTGACTCCCCTGGGATGGCATACAACAGATTTGGGTGAAGTTACATTATCTTCATTAGGAGTTGTAGACACAAGTAACCTTGACCTTGATAGGAAACCAGTGGAGTAGAATGTTGAATATGAATGAGAAAAAAACCACCTTGGAAAAGGCTATTTTAGCTAAGATCAATGTGTGGAAATAAAATTGGGAGATGGGGCTACCTGAAGGAACTTATATATAGATTAGGAGATGAGCTACTTGAAGGAACTTATATATGTGTTGGGATATGAGCTACCTAAAGGAACTGATATATAGGTTAGATAGGAGGTTGAATATGAAGGATAAAACAAGCTCTCTAGACAATACATTTTTAGCTAAGAATTGTGTGGAAATGAACTTGGGAGATGGGCTATTGGAAGGAACTTGTATATAGGTTGGAAGTGATTCTTTGTCAGTAGATTGACTATGTCGAGATTCCTTGTTGATGCTCCATTTATAATATGCACGATCACCTCTGACGTGCTTTACCTAAGAAGGATTTTCCTAAGGATGTGGAAGAAGTAGAAGAATATGTACGCAAATTTTTCTCATGAGACCTTCATATGTACGCGACCCTTCTTCACAGGAACCACATATGATTTTCAAAGTCATCCATCTATAGTTGAACTACCATATCTCTATCCATATCCTCTGTAACAACTGTACCAATATTCCTAATATCTTCATTAGTTCCACAATCATCATATTATAATCAAGTACATCTTTGTCAAATAGGTTGCCATCAAGGATAACACATTAGCCATAATGCCAACACTTATCACGAGATCACATAGGATGGTTTTCTATGAGCATCATGTCTTCACTTGGAAGAGTTCAAAACATATTAATAAAGCCAAGTAAATATCAAACAACCTGTGTTTCCTACAAACTGAAGACATGATCTAATAGATGAATCCCAATGCATCCATTCTTTTAGCCGGTCATCTAGACTTCCACAAATTATTCCTCACCTTCGAGATGAGATCTCATCATGTTGCAATTGTACTAGCAAGCTTCCTAAGATTCCTTTCTTCAAGATAGAGACAATAAACAATAATTGTGATAATATCATGGTTAGTCTTCACAAGATGAAGAAATCACTCCATGACATCACCAAGGAGGATCCTTGAGTGATCCTTTTGCATCATGGCCTTCATACTAGCTAGATGACTGCTATAACATGCATTTAGTTTATGTTCAAGGAGTCCTTTTTGTATGAAACTATTAATCCTTTCCTTTCATTGATTAGTTCCTCATGAAGACCTTCTCAACTAGGCATTAATACATTAGAGTGCCTAAGGGTCCAACTTGATTACCATCTTCAAGGTCCATACAGTTCCCATCTTCCATCACGCTTGTCAAACAAGAAAATCTACTTTACTAAGCCATACTTCTTTCTTTGCTTTCTTCATGTTGTACCTGCAATAATCATTAAAAAATATAACCAAGCAAAGTATACGATACCAAAAGCATGATGTCAAATTGTCAATCTAGGGTTTCCATGAAACAATGAAGGAATCTTAGGGTTTCTAAGTACAAACCGTATATCTTAGAAAATAAATAAATTATCCTCCTCTTCATTTCGCACTAGGGTTTATTATATGCCCTAGACTACTTACAAACCTATAGGGAACAAGTAAATTAGGATCAGTGTTTGTCATCACTAGGGTTTCTCATGAACCATCTAAGGGTTACAATCCTAGATATTAAAACAACTACAAACCGTAGAACCAAATAAGTAATTAACCCTAAGTCATTTTTTGTTAGACCCTTAATAAATATACCACACATACTTCATGATTACGTACCTTTGTATTTTGATGACCATAGGTTTTTATAGGACTTGTTGATAGATGCCATGCTCTTCCAGTTGCTTTCCAAGAGTGAAGACTTTGTACTTGCAACTTTTATCTTTAACATCATTCAGGATGTTCTTACTGTAGGTGCTACTATGGTAGCAAACCGCTTTTGAGATAGAGATAATATGCCAGAGGCTTGTCATATGGTTATTGGTGAAAGAGAATCTCATTCCACTGCTTGAAGCTTGGAACAATATGTCTTTTCTTCTTAATACAAGAGGATTTTGACAAGATGATCTCCTCTTATCTGGATACCTGTAGCTTCTTCTGCTAAAGATGATGGATTTTCCTTTCAATAGATGAAGAGGGAGACAATAGAGTTTGTTCCTTCAAAAGATGATCACTTTACCTATATGCTCTTACTTTACACAAGAAGGCATCAACGACCATCCTTTATCCTATGTCCAAACTTTGAATTGAATATTCAGAATAGCCATTAGAAGGTCGAATTTTCAAGTGAATACTCAAGCTCAAATTGTATATGTTACTAGATTGTTTACTTTCTATCACAAGTTCTTGTCCTCTCTATGTATGTATAGGACATGTTCTCGTCCTTTCTGTCAAACTTGTGAATCTTATACTAATGTACATGATTATGCTTCTTAAATTGATTTGTTTCACGGTTCTTTTAATGCATAGATCTATAGAAAAGGTCTCGAACTTCCTTCAAGGTGACAGTGAATACATTTTTCACTTATCCAAGGATACTTATGCCCATGACTTTTAATTCCTCTTTTCGGGAGACTATAGTGAACTTGAAGATGGATGACAAACCTTTCAAACAATCCTTTTAGAATGGGTCCCAACCTTCTTATATGATGGTTGTGATTATAGTTTTATGCTTAGTTAGGAGGTTTGGTTCCTTTCTTCAAATGATTGTAGCTTCACGTTAGGTTTCTCAATATGTATATTTATTCCCATAACTTTGCAATGGGAGTCTTCACTCCTCCTTTTAAGGTGGAAAAAATTCAATGAACTTGGTCCTAGGGATCTTTCCAAAAGAACTAATATCCATACTCAGAAAATTTTGGATCTGAGGTAGCATAGAGATTTTGGATTCCTATAGCAATGATTTCAGACCGTGAAAAACATCCCCATGACTTTGATATTTTGCTAGATGGAATCAACCTTCCTTGAGCTATAAGATCAACCCTTCAAAACTTAAATAAAGTTCCTAGAACACCAATCCTTATGATGATGGATTTGGTCTTCCTTTACCTTGAAGATTAGCTTTTCAGACCTAAAGAATAGAGCTTCACCCTTCCTTGTGAAGTCTTTGGTCTTACTTCTATGGATAGGGCTAACAAATGTGCCAAGAATTGCAAACTTATTTTCTCAGAGGCTCCATTAAAAGATATCTTCCTATTTGACACCTTGAATCCTTGATGTGACCCTCTATATACCCTTAAATCATCGAAACTTGCTCTAAAACCATGTTGAGAAATCTAGGGCTTTCATTATGGTAAGTTATTACATGATTTCTCTTAAACAATGGCATTTATTTGTTAAATATTATTACTTCATTATGATCATTATTGTGTTAGTTTCATCATTAAATAAATTACAAACATAGAAGATCACAAAACAAGAGAACACCAGAGATAGGCACTGCGCCACTGCTTGCTGAATCTGTTGCATCCTTTGTTCTGAGACCTCTGTGTCTAGGGCGCTTCTCTGCATTAACGTGTGCATCCCCTGTATGTGCGCAAGCTTTCCTTCGATGTTTTTCATGATAGTGAAAGCCTCGTTGATCCATGACTAGACACGTGCTTTGAGAACTATCTCCTTATGTCACGTCGTGTCCACCTGCTCCTTCAGTGCCTTCGCTTGTTGCATCATCACAAGCCGCTGAGTGAGGACTATTGTCTATGTATTTCCTCTGACACTGTCGTATTGTTGTTGAAGTTCTCGTACCTCTATCTACAGGTGCTAGATGTTGGGGTCCTCCTGTAGAGTTATGAGGACCTCAAGTGTTTGCTTCAACAAAGTGGTATAGTCTTGCAGTGCACCTCCAATTTCTTCCAATCCCATTACAATAGTGCTAGCGCATTGTTCTAAGACCTCCAAGGGAGTAGAAGACTGTGCCTTTAACCATAGCTCGACAATCTAAAGATTCAACTCCAGCTAAACCTTCGTCATTACTTCTCTATCCTCGTAGACTTTGGTTGCCAACCTATGGATCTACACCTCTACTGGTAGATTTGCTGGGATGGCCAGCTCCTGGACATGTCGGCAAGCGTCGTATACCACTTGCACCAACTGTTGGTTCTACGACACCAATTTGTCATGCTGCTGATTGAGTTGTTCCATTTTTATCTTTTATTCGCTAAGAACTTGGATCGCACGACTCTCCCTAGTGCGTAACTATGTTGTTATCCCATCCTGTAGCAGGTACAATGTCTCTCGTGGAAGGGTAGCCAAATTAAGGCCAAGGCCTTTGATCATGTTAACCACAAATCTGTCGGTCTCATTCACTGCTACTAGGGCCCCTTCCGATAACACTATTGTGTTTTCCATCTGTGCACGCAACATCTTCTTTGCTGCAGAGGATCTTGCTGTGAGGTGGATCGAAAGGGTACCCACCTGAGGGGGCCACACCTGTAACTCCTGTAGTTGTGCCCTAAGGGCTGCCAACACAGTCTGGTGCTCCTGCATAAAATCCTGAATGGCCTCATTAGTGACATCGTGGATCGTCTCGTTGATGTCATGGAGGTCACCTTTGGTTAAGGTGATCGAGTCAATGGCCAACTTCGAGGCCTTGACCTTCTTCCTCGGTCTTGCTCTCTCTCTTTCGTGTGTGGGTGCTTCAGCTGCGTGGACGCGGTCCCTGTGTCCGCCCTCCCTTCTACTATTTCTACTTCCTCTGCCTCCTACCCTTGTGAGGATGTTGCTTGGTCCTCATCCGCCTTTGTTGTTTCTTCTTCTGCCGCCTGTGCTACTGCTTCTGCTTCTGCAACCTTTTTCTGCTCGACAACTTTTTGTGTCGCTTCCCGTGCTGCCTTTTCCTTAGCTGCTGCTGTTT
Organism: Pinus taeda; assembly: GCA_000404065.3. Lineage (NCBI taxonomy): Eukaryota > Viridiplantae > Streptophyta > Pinopsida > Pinales > Pinaceae > Pinus > Pinus taeda. The sequence goes on along the minus strand of APFE030455109.1, from coordinate 32,234 downwards.
CCTTCCGCCTTTTCTTGGCAAATTGTGTGACGCACAACTTAGCATCGTCCTTCTTATTTTGCGTTGTCACCTTCTCAAGTTCTGTTAGATCTGGGGTGTGCCATTCCAGAGGCCATGTCTCCAAGATAGTAAAAATAGCGTCGTCAGTGGCTACAAAAGGTAGCTTCCTCCACAGTTGTGTCGGATCCTTATGCGCCCTGATAAAAATTTTGTGCATATCAGCTTTAAAGTCTGCAGACTATTGTACACTGTGGGCGATAGGCGCGACCTCCGATTGATCCACATTTGGATACTCATCTCCATGAGCACCCAGAAGATTTTGGTGTCGCGTATCAGTTTCGCGTCCTTTGTGGCCCACAACGAAGCTTACTTTGCAGTCTCCGGTAATTCTCTATCATGTCGGGGAATTCATTGTCCTCTTGTAGTTCCCCCACTACGAGCATTATGGATAACAACAACCATGTGTAGTGGAAGGTTTTACCCTGCTCTTGGGCTTCGTGATAGTTCTTCAAAAATTCCTTGCAGAGGAATTTGGACCAGTTGAATTGGACCCCCTCCGCACATTGTTCGGCTAGTGCGACCACCGGCACTGGTGCCTCATCGGCGTGGCACTTCCTCATAACTTTGTCAGCCAGGATTTGGGTTGCTACACATACCCCTTTGTCCTTGACGTTGGAGATGGCATAGCTCCTCTTCTTCTTCTCCAATTTGTATTTTGTCTTCATGGCTTCTGCAAGGGCCAAATCACTGCCCTTTCCTTCAGCTATGGTTGCGGTGTCCTTTCCTTTGAAGGGGAGCCGAGAAATGTGGTTGATTAGGTCTGTTGTGATGGGGATATGCTCCTCCAGCCATAGTTACCCATCATGCACTAGGAAAAGTAGCGGTCTGATGATGAAAATGGTAATGCGCGCGCGGTGGAAATGCGGTACCCATAGTAAGTGCAGCAACCCGAACTTTTCCACACCGCGTAGCCACTTCCATGGCTCTAATGTTGTCACCACGCCCTTAGCATTCTACTTCATGAGGTTCTTGGTCTCTAGGTGAGGGAAATTTTCGCGGTCAGCGAGGTCCCAATCTTCAAACTTCATGGCTAGCACACAACCCAGGTGCGTGCCTTCAAACACTATGCCATTTGGGAGGAGCGGGGTCTGGAGTGAACTCTTGGTTTCATCCAGGTCCTTAGGCACTTTGGTCTTCCCTTTCTGCGGAGGGACATATGCGGGCAGTTTTGTTGTAGAGTATGTAGGTGAAATATCCTCCTCCATGCCTTCTTCTTCTTCCTCTACAATGGTCAGGGCCTGCAGATCTTCTTCTTCCTCATTTGTGTCGATCGTGATAGCTTTCCCTTTTTCTGCCATTGATAGCTTGTTACGTAGTGGGTTCCTCGGGGACACACGTACGGGGGGCATTTCTTGTTTATCTTTCTTGGGCCTCGGTGTTTGCGGTGATTCGGGGATTTTTGCCACAACCCCGATACCTTCTGGAACATCCTCCACCATTGGGGTCTACGCAGCCTCACCGACGGTTACCTCTTCAATTCCCAACCCATCCTTAGTTGATGTCATCGTATCTAGGCTGTATTCTGTTACTCGCAAACTTAGGGGCTCAATTATCGCTCGACTCTCAATGCTCAATGCTCTGCGCAATCGCTCAATTCTCAGTTGACCAAGTGTTGTTTGCTAGGCAACCCTTTGTGTTTTATAGCTCCTTTTGAATTCGAATTTGACTGTTTCCCCCAATTTTGGTCCATTAATGCTTTCTTGGTGGCATATTTTCCCAAATCTTGCCCATACATCACACCTTAAATGCTCGCCGCCCACTCCATTTGGCCTCAAGTCGCACATCCCATCATGAATAGCGACCTCAACGGTCACTTTCTGGTCAATCCGTGCAGTAGTGCAGCCCTCCACGCGTGGATGTGGACCTTGTGACGCTCTGCTTCTGCATGCATTCCCAATATCGCGTAGCTCTCGAGCAAAATAGTTTATAGTTGCACACTCCCTTTCAACTGCTTGGAACACTAAGATTGTCCTTCCTACGGCTTGTCAGGTGGTCGCGCCACTCATGTGGGGCTCCATACCATCCTCCATCATGGTTCGCGGAGAATCCCCATTGTCCATTGTTGTGGTCGGCCTCACGCACTACTACTTGCAACATGTTACCCTGGTCACTACGTTTGGCGATATGCAGTCCAAGCTAAGGCAACAGACTAACCAATTTACTGCGATAGTTCTCAAATTTGTCAGCATGGACATACACACCTTGCCTTATCATCCTAGTATTCTCAATGAGGAACTCTTCCTTTATTTCATGCTCCAGCTTCTTGACCTTCGCTTCCATCATGACATTTTTCTCTCTTAACCATACCCTTTCTTTTTGAAGTTCGCGGAGTCTAAAGTTTCCCCGTCATATTTCTTCCACTAGTCCTATGTGTTTTATTTCTTGCGGCTATGTGATTCCTTCGTTCCGAGCTTCGCGGATTGTCATATATACGGGTGTTGCTATGCACGGACTAGGCTTTGCATGCTCCATAGGGATTATAGCCCCTGCTTCATACTTCAGCTTCAGAAGTGCTCATGTGGTCAGGGTTTTGCACATGTTCCTATAAGCCCATAGAACCACTGGTACACGTAGGTCCCAGTTAGTGCATCTCACATGGTGGATCATGTTCAGCACTTCCCACACCTTGTCAAAGGCTTCCCTGCATATAATCTTTGGTGCGCTTGGTCTTATCATACTTCGTCATTCACGCTCTCATTGTGCTTGCTCCTACTTGTTGTTCCTGTTTTCTATCGTGAGGACGATGTGTGTTTGTGCAAGCTGCATACCATACGCTTGTAACCATCTGGAGAGGTGGGTGCATAGGATGTTTTGTCCATCATACTTGGCTTCCATCCGCAGCTAAGGTTTTCCAAACTATATAAGCATCACCCTTCTGCATTCACGCCAGTCCTCAAAATGTTCTTGGTGCGTACCCCGCCACCTTTCAGGCATAGCGTGCAATTCCCATTTCAGAGCATCGAACTGTTGTTGTTGTGGCACCTCGCTTTCACCCACTTCGCCCAACCCATCATACATAGGTAGATCCCTTACCTTTGTTGTCACGCAACGCAGTGATCTTACCATCATGTTGCGATTGAGCGTGGTTACTTCGTGTAACCGGTTTTGCCAACAAAAGAAAAGGGTCTGATGATGCTCCTTTTGTAGAGGCGAAAACCACCTCAGATGAAGGTGGGGATGTGTACTTGGCTTCTTCAAGTACACATGTAGATCATGAGGCATGGTTGATTGACTCAGGTGCATCCTTCACTTCACTTCCCATAGAGAGTGGTTCTGCGAGTATGATAATACAATGGTGGTGATGTCTTCTTAGGGGATGATAGGAAGGCTAGAATTGTTGGTCGCGGAAAAGTAAAGTTGAAGTTGCAAGGTGGAAGGGTTAGAACACTTCCGGGTGTTCTGCATATTCTCCTTTCACTTCACTCCCCATAGAGAGTGGTTCTGTGAGTATGAGAAATGCGATGGTGGTGATGTCTTATTAAGGGATGATAGGAAGGCTAGAATTGTTGGTCGTGGAAAATTAAAGTTGAAGTTGCAAGGTGGAAGGCTTAGAACACTTCTGGGTGTTCTGCATATTCCTGCATTAGCCAGAAATCTGATTTCTGTAAGCAAGCTGGATGATGTAGGTGTAAAAACAGTGTTTGAGAAGGATACCTGCAAGATGGTTCGAGGAGCACTAGTATTAATGTGGGGTGTTCGGATTAGAACTCTATACAAGCTGCAAGGTAGCACTGTTGTTGATGGGTGCAACAGTTCTGTGGTTCTTGAAAGTGGAGTAGAAAATCTAGTGGTCTCTGGAGAGAAGACCATGTTGTGGCATCAATGGCTTGGACATATTGGAGAGAATGGCCTTCGAATACTTCATGGTAAATGTATGGTAGAAGGTATGAGTAATAACTCTTTGGATTTTGATTTCTGTGAAAAATCTGTATATGGGAAACTGAATCAAGTGAGTTTCCCCTTTGGTGGTAAGAGGGCGAAACATATATTAGAGCTTGTGCACAGTGACGTGTTTAGACCTATGAAGGTTCCATCACTGGGTAAGTCTGTTTAATATGTATCATTTATAGATGACTTCTCAAGGAATACATGGATATATTTCCTTAAGAAGAAATCTAAAGTCTTTGACAGGTTTAAAGAATTTAAGGCTCTGGTGGAAAACCAGACAGACAAAAAGATAAAGGTGCTGAGGAAAGATAATGGTGGAGAGTTTTGAATTAAGGAATTTGAAGAATTTTGTAAGAAATGTGGTATAACACGGCAGAAGACTACTCCATATACACCTGAGCAAAATGGAGCTGCAAAAAGAATGAACGAGACGTTGATGGAAGGGCAAGAAGCATGCTCAGTGGTGCCAGGTTAGGACATTAATTCTGGGTAGAACAGTGGAGACAACATGTTACCTGGTCAACAGATCACCTTCATCAACGTTGGAGGATAAGACCCCACAAGAGGTATGGACTGGTAAGAAACCCTCCCTTTCACATCTGAAGGTATTTGGATGTGATGCATATGTACATGTTCCAAAGGAGAAACGAACCAAGTTGGATAGTAAATATGAAAAGTGCATCTTTATTGGGTATAAGGATGGCTTAAAGGGTTATAAGATTTGGAACCCAATAACAAAGAAGGTTGTGTACAATCGAGATGTGGTGTTCAGAAAGGTGAAAGATGTTATTAAACATGAAGTCAAACAAAAGGAACTTGAGAAGATAGAGTTTGAGCTAAAGGAGGAAGAATCAGACTCTACAACAGAGGAGGAATCAGAAGATGAAGAGTCACAAACTCCAGGTGTGAGAAGGTCTGTTCGAGAAAGAAGGCAACCAGAAAGGTATAATCCCTCTACTTTCTGTTTAATTTTTTCTTTATCTATTATTGATGATGATCCTAGAACTGTAAAGGAAGCAGTAGATTCAGAGGATGGAAAACTCTGGAAATAGGCCATGGTTGATGAAATGGCATCTTAGCACAAAAATGAGGCTTGGGATCTGATGGAGTTGTTGGCTAGAAGGAAACCCATTAGCAACAAATGGGTGTTCAATAAGAAGATAAATGCAGAAGGAAAGGTGGAGAAACACAAAGCTCGGTTGGTAGAAAAAGGTTATTCCCAGGTTCCGAGAATTGATTCTGGTGATATTTTTTCTCCTATTGTCAAGGTAACTTCTATTAGATTACTTTTATTTGTTGTTGTTGCTTTTGATTTTGAGGTAGAAAAAATGGATGTGAAGACAACATTTCTTCACGGGGATCTGGAAGAGGAGATATACATGAAGCAACCTATAGGCTTTGCAGTGAAGGGTAAGAAAGAACTGGTATGCAAGTTAAATAAGTATTTGTATGGGTTAAAACAATCACTAAGGATGTGGTATCAAAAATTTGATACATTTATACGAGGACTTAGCTTCACCAAAAGCAAAGAAGATCACTATGTGTATTTTAAATTAATTGGTGACCGTGTTATTTATCTGGTCTTGTATGTGGATGATATGTTGCTGGTTGGAAATGACAAAGAAATTATCCAAGATTTGAAGACCCAATTGTCTTCCAAATTTGACATGAAAGATCTTGGTGCTGCAAACTATATTTTGGGCATGGAAATTAAAAGAGACTGGGAAAAGAGGAAGCACTGGTTAAAATAGAGGAAGTATGTCGACACAATACTGCAGAGGTTTAATATGTAGGATAGTAAACCGTTGAAGGTTCCTATTCCTGTAGGTGTGAGGTTATCTGCTAAATAGCGTCCCAAGACACAAGAAGAGGAAGAGGACATGTCTTATGTTCCATATGCAAGTGCAATCGGTAGCCTAATGTATGCAATAGTTTGTACTAGACCAGACATTTCACATGGAGTGGGAGTATTGAGTAGGTTTATGTTAAAACTAGGGAAGGAGCACTAGACAATAGTGAAGCGGGTTTTAAGGTATTTGTGTGGCATTAGTGATTATGGTTTGTGCTACCAAGGAAGACCAGGATTGGACAGAGTTTTGGATATCCGTGGCTTTGTTGATGCGGATTAGGCTGGAGATCTAGATCAGAGAAGATCTACAAGTGGGTATGTGTTTAACCTATTTGGAGGTGGAGTTAGTTGGATGAGTAAAAAACAATCTGTAGTGCCATTATCAACTACAGAGGCAAAATAAATGGCAACCACTCATGAAAGTAAGGAAGCAGTTTGGTTGCAGAGATTGTGTTCAGGTATGGGGTTAGTACAGGGAGCTATAAGGATAGACTGTGATAGTCAAAGTGAAATTTTCTTGGCAAATAAACCTGCTTACCATTCAAAGACAAAGCACATTGATGTTTATTATCACTTTGTGAGGGATATGATAGAAGACAAAAAGGTGTTGCTGGTAAAGGTGGACACTTTGAAGAATACTGCAGATGCATTAACAAAATCTATGAGCTCTGAGAAGTTCTATTGGTGCAGAGAAACAACAGGCGTTGCAGGGTTGGATAAATGACTAATCTCTCTTGTGGCTCCATGTGGAAAGAAAAGAACAAGTGGGAGAATGTTCGGTTGTGTTATATTCTTTCCACGACTAGCCCACATAGTTAACCGGGGGGTTAGGAGCTGGGTGGAGCCCCCCCTTCTTTGTTCCGATTGCATAGCAGGGGGAGTCACAGGGGGTTTGAGGGGTGCAGGTAACCCCACTCTATGGGGTCCGGGCCAACGCGCCGGAAAATTTTGGTTTTGGACCCTATTTTAGGTTGGGCGGACCTACCTATGGTTTTGTGCATGATTTTCGCACATGGTTTTGGACGTGATAGTTTTCGGTCCATGGTTTTAGATGCGATGGTTTTCTGTCCATGGTATTGGATGCTTCGACATGTATAAATATGTATTGTAACATTGAAAGGAACATAATGAAAAATCAAGCTGGTAGTCCCGGTTTTGGGATCCAGGGGAAAATCTCTGTGTATATGTGTTTTATGTGTTATGCTCTCACATTGTTTATTTTCTGTGTTTTAGCATTTGTATGCAGGTGATTTCTTGTATGGGGTTAAAAACCTACAGGGGTTGGGGGGGGGGGGGGGGGGCGCTACGACAACCTCCCCCTCGTGCCACCGCGACAGTGGTGTCACCTCACCACCCCACTGGCAGGTGGGCCACCGGGGTGTCACCTTGCCACCTCACAGGTGGGTGGGTCGTCGGGGTGGCACAGGGGGAGGCTGCGGCAGCCCCCCCTACACCACTTCGGTGACCCGCCTGCCCTCGTGGGTTGCGGAGCAACTGTTGAGTTGCCCCACCACTCTGCAGGTGGGTGGGCCACAGGAGTGGCGCGGGGGGAGGCTGCGACAGTCCCCCCGTGCCAGCCCGGAGACCTGCCCGCCTGCGGGGTTGCGAGGCGACTATTTCGCCCCGCCACCCCAGTGGCCCGCCCACCTGCAGGGTGGCGGGGTGATTCTGAGAATCACCTCGCCACCTTGTGGGTGAGGGGGGTCGCTGGGGTGGCGCAATAGGGTTGGGCAGAGGGCAGTGGTTAAGCCGCTATGGTGGGCTAGGGGGCCAGACCCAACGACTGGCTCGGTTGGTCGACAGATTTTCAGGGTGCGACGACAGGGCGATGTATTTTTTAATTTTTTTTTTTAAATTGTTATGATTTATAAAATTAATTATTATTTATCATTTTCGTTGTTAAATTAAGTTAATATGTTTTCGTCATTTACTGATTTATGTGTTTCTTTTTTTCAGGAAGATGGCATCAAAGAAGATTTTTGTGAATATTTCTGGACCAAAGACTCTTAAAGGTGGATCTTCAAAAAATATTGGTGAACGAACTCCACTTGAGATGATGGATACAAATCTTTCAAGTGCTTCAAATGATAAGAAGATGAGTTCATACTGGAAGAAATCAAAAGAAGTTAAAATTCCATCAAGAATCTGGTATGTGAAAGAAAGAGAAAGCCAAAATGTGAATATATATCTATATATTGATATACCGAATGATAATGGAATTTATGACGTGATGGGAAGAGTCATAGACATGTGTTCGGTACTGGACTATGAAGTTGTTTACATACTTACAAAACCGTCCAAGTCACATGAAAGGATTAAATACCAGTTATCATATTCATTGTATGACACGAGAGAAGTATCTAAAAAGTTGTGTAAACAAATTGTAAATGAGATGAAACAAAATAATGTAAGTATTGTTATTTATATTTGTGTTTTGCGTTCTTGTATCTGTCTCACTATATTTTTTTTAACTTTGTTTTTATTGACATATGATATTTTGTTTGACAAAATTTTGTTGAAAGTTGTTCAATTAGGTTGGGAGGCATTCATTTCATAGAGCATGATATTATGAAAGTTGTCAGTAGTTTCTACTCAGTGTCAGAAGAAGATATGGCAAACAAGAAAAATGTAGTAATTGATGATGCTACAAAACTACATCCAATGGATCAGGAAAAAAAGGCCTCTAGTGGATAAATCTAGCAAGGGTAGACAAGTTACTTTTGAAGACGATGAAATTGAAACTGATAGTGAAGAATATGTTTTCATTACTGAAGATGACATTGGAACTGAGAAGAGTCATAAAAGACTAAAAGTAACAATGCCCAAGAATAAATCTGTTACAGTTAATGATGAGAATGTTATGAAGAAGAAACGTAAAGTTGAAGATTTTGAAGTAGTCATTACCAACAGTCAAGAACCTAGTGAAACTTCAAAAGAAAGCAGAGAAATCATTACACTAGGAATTGATTTAGAGGATGGCATTATCAAAACAAAACAAAATTCCATTCCACATAATTTGACAAAGAGAAACTTAATTGAGGTGGTCGTACATTTCAGCTTAATGCCAGACAAATCTATAAGGCAAGTGAAGGACAATGTCAATATCAAGTCAGAAAGTCACATTATCTACATGTTCACAACTTGAAGACATTGATGAGGTACAATCCATATGCTCATGTGGTTAGTTATGTACTTCTCGTTGATCCAGTTCAAGTTCCCAACAAAGAAGCATTTGATAAGTCAAAATGTTTTGAATACAATTATTATGTGCTTGGGGGGAACCATTTTGTAGAAGTTAAAAGACAATTGATGGAGGAATATCCCAATAACCCACGTTTTGAAACAAATAAATGTATCATTTATGCTGGTTTATTAGATACAAAAGCAAAGTTAGTGGCATGGGATCATAATTCAGATAATGAATATATGATGTCTATGAGTTTCATCCAAAGGTTTAGATTTATTCATAGTGAATTTGAAAAAAAATGTGGTGGGGATAGGATAAATTTTATTTTAGATTTTCGAAAGGAATGTTGTATGGAAATAGGCTATCCAATTGAAGAGAAAATCAATTCAAAAGGTAGCAAAGACGACAAATTTAGTGATTTATTCAGAGGTGTTGATAACATTTTCCAGTTGGCATTTAGAACTCGAGAGATATGGGAATTGATTAATTTGATTTTTAGCATGCGCGAAAACATTGGCATTAAAAACCAGAAGGTCAAAAAGTGTAAGCCATTGATATGTAACAACAGTAAATCAGGTCTTGAAATGAAGCAACTTCTAGAAGATATGACTATCACACCTTGGAGAGCATTGCAAGGAGTGAAGGATGAAAAAATTATCAAAGCAATATTATCTTGTGTGAGGTCAGGGGAATTATCATTGGAGGAAATGTCTGAGGAATTTCAAAAGTAAGTTTGTTGAATTACTTTTATTTATTTCTATACTATAATTTTCTTTTAAATATAACATATTGTTCTTGGTAGTATTTGTTATACATATCATTATATTAACTTTTTTTACTTTATCTATGCAGCCACAAAGTTTACATGAAAATTCAAGAACAAATGGTTAAATTTTTGAATGAAGATAGTTGGGATTATGTTGTACGCAATTATCCAGATTCAAGTTCTACATCAACATTAAAAGTTTTTTATCTTTCATTTAAAAAGGTATGTTGATTTATACATTCATTTTTATTCATCTGTGTACTAATTTAAATTTATAACTTACACATATATTTGTTTATTTTATAAAATATGAAGAAGGATGATAATGGAGCACCAGATAGTTTCAGAACCTTTATTGAAAAATAAAGATCGAAAGACTGAAGAAGCAATGTATTAAGAATGTTGAAATTGATCCAACTCTTGCTTATTTCATTTGGAATGGGCTAGACACTATTGAATATCAAGTAATATAAGGCGACTGTGAAGACATTGCTAAACTCATACCTAAAAGGGATTATGCCCTAGTTATTGCAGATATTCCCCATGGTTTCAATATTCCAAACATTGACTATGGTAGTGACCCTTATACTTATCAAGCTCTTAGTAAAGTGGTTGCGGGATTTTTATAAGTCACATCATCACCATTATGGAGACTTGTGACATTTCATTCAGACACACAATTGGCAATGTTATTATCAAGCTTCAAGGGGAAAACAAATTCAAGGATGCAGCTTACATGGTAAGACGTTTAAAATGTATATTTAATTAATGTTGAAAAATTCATTTATGTACAAATTAATTGAACTTTTACTATTTCATGTTACAGGCAAAAGTCAAATCTTCTTAACCGTGAAGATCAACTATTTATAAATGATTGTGAGTTCATCCATATTGATAGTTGGGCAAAAGATGATAGCTATATGTCTATGATTTTTAATCGGGTAGATGGAAAGAGTCATAGCCAAATACTAACTTATGATGTTATTGTGAGAAAACCAACATATGAAGACAAAGAAGCAAAAGGAGAGATAGTTAACATTTATAAAAAACGACAGTTATTGATTAACTATCTTATAGACATATGTTCAAATGAAGGAGATTGGGTTTTGGATTTATTTTCTCGCTCGGGTAAGTTTATTATATGGAATTGAATTTCAATATGTTATTTATTAATTAATATGTCATTGCACTAATTTACTTCATTATTTCTTTTGTGCTTGATAATTAGGTACAACACTAGCATGTTGCCTTCAGAAAGGAAGAAATTGCATTGCAATTGAAAAAGATCCAATACATTGCAATTTCATTCAGCAAAGAATTAATGCTCTTCAATTTCTTCTAGATGCAATGCCAGAAATTGGGTTGAGAAGGGGGACTTTAGTGAATCATGTGTAGCAAAAAAGGCAAAGGAACCCCAAACACCATTACACGGAATGATTGGAAAGGCATACATTGAGAGATTCACAGACATCAAAGATCCATTAGAAGAGGAAAATGAGTTAAATGAAGCAGAAAATATTGTGGAAGAAGACAATGATGAAACTTTAGAGGACGAAGAGTTTGGATTACATGACATTGTTGATTAAATTTAAGTTATGCTTGGAAATCAAGCTCATTTTTTGTAACTATTAATTAGTTATACTTGTAAAGTTTTGACTTTGACATTTTATGAGAAGAATATACACTCAATTAAGGTTGTTATGTGTTCAATATTTGTATTAGGTGATTTTCACATTAATTTTTAAGTTAATAATTATTTTTTGAAAAAAAAAGTGATTATTATTATTTTTTTGACATGAAATTCATAAAAAAAAACTATTATTTAACCATTTTTAGTTAAAAATTTCCCATATAAAATTGTGATTTTGACATGTCATTTCTAGCAAAAATTATTCAAAACGTTGTAGTTTTTTAGTTATATTTATGTTAAAAATGGTTATTTTTATGTCAATTGTTAAAAAATATTGCTTTTTAGAGACAATTGTTTCTGTGGATTGAAAAATTAATTAACGATGTATAAATATGTAGAATATCAAAAATTCAAAATATCGACCTTCTTTTAAAAAAATGCAAAACAATAAAAACGTTCACTACAAAAAATAAATTAAATAAAAACAGAAAATATGATAAGAAGCCACTTAAAAATTATTTAATTTACAAAATAATTATTTACATTTCATACATTAGAAAATTAAAAGTAAAAAAAAAAAAAAAAGCCTTTTAAAAAAAGGGCATGGTGTAGAATTACCACTTTTTAAATCAGCATCAAAATCACTACCATTCTAAAACGCAATGTACATAAAAAAAATTATAGTGCCAAAAACTATGCTCTAAAAGAACATGTGTGTTCTGCATCTTCCCTTTTCAAAATCGGGTCACTTTTTTCCTATCTCTACAAAATGGGTAACAATATCAGTTCTCATTTCAAAGTTTACATTGTTTAAGACTAGGTAGGAGAAATTTGCGCAATTTCTGGAAGGAGCGGGCAGCGGGAGCTTGGCAGCCAAAACTGTGCAATTCCTGGAGGGAACTGGCAGTTGGCTGGTCGGACACTGGTAGCAAAAACTGCGCAATTCCTTAGGGGAACTTGCAGTCAACTTCTGGGTCACTGGCAGCAAAAACTGCGTAATTACTGAGGGGAACTAGCAGTTAGCTGCAGGTGCCTGGGAACAAAAACTGCACAAGTTCTGGAGGGTATTGGCAGTCGGCTGTTGGGAGCTACTGTAGTGTTGTTTTAATCAATCCTAATTGACCAAGACTACTACATTTAATTGTCAACCTAGGGTAGGTCTTGTTGTTTCAATGGAGTTTGCACTATCTGTGCCGATACACCACAACCAAGAATAAGAAAAAGCAGAAAACAGTAAAAGTTGTCGCTGAAATAAATTGTTGAATCAAACCATTGATGTAGACATAAAAATACCCTACAGAATTAATCACACTTCGCAACTATTAAAGTAAAGGCGTGCCACACAGGAACTAATATCTACTCTAGCTAGTTACTACCATTATGTTGATTAATTGAGTGTAACAACATAGTATAAATAGAAATAACAGTGAATGTGTATAGCAACAACAAGAAATTATAAATCAATTAGCTAAACTAGAATGTACACTACCTCTATCACTACAATCCCTGCCAAAGAGGAGGACCCTTCCTCCTTAGCAGGGCACAAGAGTAACACAAAATTAATTAACGAATCAGTTGAAGAGTAGTAACAACATCACTGTGCTGATTAATATTAAAAATAAACTCAGAATTACAGAAGCAGAGTAATGGTACTTTTCTAGATGTCGTATCCTTATACATGAAAAATCGAGTTCCTTTATAGTTATTACATCCCGAAATTAGAAAATAGATCAGTCATGAGAATCTCATAATTTACAAATACATAGTAGTTAGGATTGCAACCGCTTGGGTCTGTTTCTTCCAAAATAAATTATCCCTACTGTCGACAGCTATTATGTGGAATAGTACCCACATTTTCCATCTTTGGCGCAACATCATCAAGTGAATAATGGTTCGAGATGTCATGGCATCGTTGGCGACAATACTTTTGGTGTAACAACGGATTCTTGTATCAGCGTGTAGTGTAACAGAATCCTGTAACAACATCCAATGTGTAACAACAACCTGTAACAACATCCAATGTGTAACAACGAACTGTTCTACCATTCTATGTAGTTAATTTGTGTTGCCTGTACTCTTCATAATTTTGTTTTCGCGAGCCATCACCTGAAAAGAAGAAGAGCTTCCCAAAATACTTCTTCAATACTCTCCCAGTTAGCCACAAAAAGGAATAAATCATCACATTACTCAGTAAAATATGGCAAAGTAACATAACAGTAGAATAGGTTATAAAGGTAAGAAAATAGGGGAATTGGTTAAGTAAAGTCATAGGCCTAGATGACAGAAGGGTCAAAATTGGGGAAATAATGTGCAGAACATAGGTAAAAAACCACACCCAACATCTCCCCTTGATTGAAGCAACTGCATGTCCCCATGCAGAATGTTAGCTCCTCCTACTGTACCCCCGATGCAAGTTTGTGAAATTGTAGGCACTAGCAATGTCTTCACCTGGAGCTCTGAACTCATGAATGGCCATCAACGGTCCCAAGATTCCTCTTCGTAGTCACATAGGTGGTAGTCCGATTGATACTCCTCTATTGGCAACCAAATCAAAGGAAATTTGAATCTGAGGCCAATCCAGAACGCCCCCAATGTCTACACAATCCAAGCATACTCGGGAACCCGTGTAACGACAACCAAAAATTTCCTGTACTCAAAAGGATCCTCTTCTTGTATCTCAATGCTATAGGTCTCGGTGCACTTGAGACATCCCGCTAGCGCTCGACTTTTCATATTTGCATACAGGTTGAGGCAGATTCTCACGATCTTTTTCCTATAGGTGGCCGACTATTCTCTAATTTCTGGAGTGCTTAGGAATAGCTTAAACTCACGCTTGAGTTTTTAAACCATCCCTGGTTCGGCTCTAACCCACAATGTTGTTCTCTCCTAGTTAGCTTCTGTGGATTTCATGGCCAGATGCAACTCAATGTGATTCCTCATAGATGAAAGGAAGACCCGCAACTGCAAATCTCCCATGTAGGAGAAGACACTCACTACCATCTTCGTGCTGACATATTCACAAATGATATTATGTAAAAACAACTCGCACAACAAGATCTGGTCATCAAAGTTGCAGGAGCAAAAAATCTCTAGAAAATCACGGGTTGAAGAACTTAAGTTTAGGGCAAGGTCACGAAGCTTAATCTTATAATTCATCAAGTCTCAAACCTGTCGATTTAGCTGATACAATTGTTCATCCTTCTTCTTTATAGTTTCCCTGTGCCTCTGTGCTTCCCATTCTTCTTTTAACAATCTCTCTAAGGGAATCCATCATTTTCTTGTGAGCTTGAAGTGAGATCACCCCCTCTTATAGAGAGAGCACCTGCTACTTCCATTTTTGTAGCTCCGGTAACAATAACATCTTCTTAGAACACCATCCTTCATCAGGACCCAATGTTCTCCCAAATGCACTATCAATGGAAGGTGTAATAGCCTCATGAGGGTGAAACTATTCCACCTCGGCTGCTGGTTCTTGTGTAACAACAACTTCGTCAGTGGATTTGGTCACATTTTCCTTATCTTCCTGGTCAACTTCCATTTCCACTGTTGGTTCTTGTGTAACAACTGTAGAAATTTTGAATAATAAACACATATTCAATGGAGATTATCCTGATCATGTACTATTGCGGAATACATACACAATACATAAGCTCCTCTGCGTTGATCATCAATATAGCATCATCAATAACAATAAAACATCAAGATCATGCACACATTAACACAGTATGTAACCCGGGGAAAGCTTACAGCTGAAAACCCCACACTATCTGTATATTAATGATTGAGAACATGTAACAATACAATAGTCAATACTTCTCACAAGTATCCAACACTATCTCCACCTGTTACACACAATACAACTCAGATCTGATCTCCAAATCTATTCCACTGCTTGCCTGCCTCCATTGCTCAATACCTGCACAAGAATGGATGAGAATGGTTGAACCAAACTCGTATTTACCTCAAAAAAATCACTCACGCTGGGAATCACGTGAGCAGAGGCTATAATCCCTTGGTATTGGCCAATTCTCATTGGCATAACTCAATCTCATTGATTGTGCAAATCCTCATGCACAACTATAGTCACAACTGATAGCAATCTGATCCTCTAACACTTGTCCCTGCTGAATTGAACATGCACTGACATGCAACATAGTTAACTGATGTATTCTTTAGTTGCTTTATGAGTTAATAATTAGCTTAACTCATCATTAGTCTATTTGTAGTTAGACTAATTACAACTAGTTTAACTAAGTCAAACTGAACACAACTCCATCAACTCCACAATCAACTCCACCAAACTCAACTGCTTGAGTTCTAACTGAAGTCATGCATGCAACAACTCAACTGACCCACAAAGAAAGCGTATTTCCTTCTAACAGTTGCATGTGCCACATCTATAGCTCAAACTGAAGTGCTCCAAGAGAATAAGATAAAGTTTATAGTCTAAATATTATTATAAGACAATAATATTTGACTTTTCTATTTTTGACAGCCAGTCTAAAAATAGACTTTGATCACTCCTGTTGTGATCATCCCTGCTGTGATCCAAAAATAGAACTTGCACCATAATTTTCCTGCGGGCCAACTTAGTGAAGACGACTCTTTTCACTAACCTCCATCATCTTGTTGCAATCTCAACACTCCCTCTCGACAAGATATGGATTATCAGCAACCCCTATCCTGCCTCGGTGGTATTCGAATTTGCTCCTAGTGAGAGCCTTCGTTAGAATATTAGCATCCTGATCCACCGTTGGAATATATGAAAGTAACATGATTCTCCGCTGCACACAATCTCTGATATATTGGTACTTGATGCCCTTTCTGCCATATACTCTACCTCTTGAGCTCCATGCCGAATCTGCATCCATGAAGCCACATAGCTTCACCTCATCCAATCGATATCCCGATGTGCCTCTCTTGAGCCTGCACACATGCGACTCCACCAACTGCTGGTAACCAGTGGCATCCACTACCTTTGCTAAAGTAGCATCCTCCTTCCTCCAACCTCTAGGAAGGAACGTAGTCTTCACATCCAACTGATGAATGTGCCATCCCATCTGCGCTGAGAGAGCAAGAATTGTCTGTATGGAAGAATACCTTGCGACAGGTGCAAAGGTCTCCTCATAATCGATCCCCTCAATCTGTGAAAAGCCTCGGGCAACAAATCTTGCCTTGTACTTCTCCACACTCCCGTTAGCTGCCTGCTTAACTTTGTAGATCCATCTCGAACCCACCACTGATTTCCCTTCCGGTCTAGGAACAATCTCCCATGCACTGTTTCTGACAATAGAATCATACTCTTCCACCATGGCATCTACCCATGCGGGATCATCCACAACTTCCTCGAAAGAGGAGGGCTCAGTCACAACACACTTGCTCATAAGAGCCATGTATCCAGTGTACCGATCAGGTGACTGTCTCTGTCTACGTTGGGCTGTAGGTGGTCCTACAACTTTCTCTGCATCTTGAGCCAGTCGCTCAGCTTCTGTCAAGCGCTTTCGCCCTTTGATGGTTGGCGCTGCTTGAGTGGTCTCTTCCATTCCATGAACCTCGTCCTGTGGCTGATCCACGTCCTGAAGCTCATCCTTAGGAACTAATAGCTCCTCATCTGCATGCAAGTGTAGCTCCCTCTCAAGCGAACACTTCATGGCTTTCTCCTCCTGAAATTTTATATCCCGTCGCACAACAGTTTTACCATTGTCTGGCAAATACACACGATATTTTTGGGGCATATCAGTGTACCCCACAAATATCCCAACCTCTACAGTCAGCTCCAACTTCTTTTTGGCATCCTTCGTCACATGCATGTAAACATTAGCACCAAAAATCCTTAAATGAGAAAGATCAGGCTTCTTACCAGAATAAGTCTCCTCAGGTGTACTCATGCCAAGTATCCTATGAGGACAACGGTTCTGCACATAAACTGCTGTATTGCATGCTTCCGCCCATAAGTGAAGGGGTAGGCCCTGATCATGCAACATTGCCCGTGCAGCACCCACAATCGTTCTGTTCTTCCGCTCAGCTACCCCGTTCTGCTGTGGGTTATGGGGAGCTATGAACTCTCTACGAATCCCTTCTGCCTTGCAGAAATCCTTGAACTCGTCCGAGATGTATTCACCACCATTATCGCTCCTAAGAGCCTTCACCTTCTTCCCCGACTCCTTCTCGACCAGTGCTTTGAATTCACAGAAATTTGAATATGTCTTGCTCTTCTTCTGCATGAAGAAGATCCAGCACTTACGAGAGAAATCATCAACAAAAATCACATAATACCTGTGTTTTGCTGTCGAAGCAAATGAGAAAGGTCCACACACGTCTGTGTGAATTCTATCAAGGATCGTCGTGGCGCGACTATCCTTCTCGTGAAAGGTGGCTTTCACAAACTTCCCCAAA
>APFE030455109.1:986-13883 GCA_000404065.3 Pinus taeda | reverse complement strand
AATCTCCTGTGCCACAACTCGCCATCATCCCGGCTCACCAATCCTTCTGCCTTGCCTGCCATTGTTGCGCATCCATCTACATGCAACTGATAAAGGTTCCTTACTCAAACCCCTATCTTCCGGGTCTCCCTAGTTGTCTTGCTGCGCAGGAAAGCGTTTCCCTTGTTGAAAGCAACATCATACCCCTTGTCTTCTAACATCGCCACAGAGATACGATTCTTCTTCAATCCTGGAACATGCATGACTTCCTTCAATACGAAGGGTTTACGAGACTCCCTCTCAAAGGAAATGGTACCGATATCTCCCGTCATGTGAAAAGACACACCACTGTCCAAGAACCACACCGATCCCATCACACTTGAAACCAAGCATGCGATCAATGAAAAATCAAGCTCAAACTGTGAGGCTAGAGCCTCTCCTACTGCAGATCCAGCAACTTGCTTGTTCTTCTTCTTCTGTGGACAATTAATGGCATAGTGTCCGCACTAGTGACAGTGAAAACACTTCACCTTGGACATGTCCTGCTTCTTGCCTTTCGCACCAGACTGAGAAGCTTTCTTGCTCTTCCCTTTCTTTGCTTTGGCAGCCAAAGCATAATTTTCTTCATCAGCTCCCTTTGATGAAGATCCGTCCCTGGTACTCCACCTGATCTCCTCCTGCACAAGATCTGACCACAGTATTTCCCATCCTGGCAATTTCTCCTGACCATTGACAGAGTCCTGATAGGAATGCCAACTCTTCGAAAGACCAAGGAGAGCCCAGCTCACCAAGTCCTCATCATCAACAGTAACCCCCACACTTCCCAGCTCATCTCGACACTGAGTGAACTTCGTGAGATACTTGGGAATACTGTCACCCTTCTCGCATTTGATGTTTCTGAGTTTATCTTTGAGCGCCAGCTTCCTCTGATCGCTCTTGCTTTTGAATAATTCTGTTAATGATTTCCACATCAAATATGGAGTAGCCTTTCCATGGAGGTTGGACACAATGTGATCCCTCAGGCCCTTCAACAGAATCCTTCGACATTTTGCGGTCTTCTTTTGCCAAGCATCAGCTTGAGTAGCATCACTAGTCTTTGGGACATCCATATCTACGAAATCCTTCAACCCATTATCATCTAACACCACCTCCATCCTGTCCTTCCATGCAATATAATTCGTACTGCCCTCAAGGGCATACTCCAATCGCAATCCTGTGAAAGACATCTTAGTTTTGACACCAAGAAAACACTGCTGCAAATTCGAATTCCACCAGCAACCAACTCAACCGTCTCGGATCTAAGATTCGTGAGAAAAAAATATTTCTCGTACAGAGATTAACTATATGGGCATTCATCGTATATCTCACCTTCCAAAGGAAGGATGAATCCAGAGGCCACTTGGCCCGATTGCAGACTCTGCCTCAAGAAATAGAATGTAAACACTTCCTGAATAGTAGATCTGATGATCAACAGCTCCGATACCATGTAGAAATTTTGAATAATAAACACATATTCAATGGAGATTATCCTGATCATGTACTATTGCGGAATACATACACAATACATAAGTTCTTCTACGTTGATCATCAATATAGCAGCATCAATAACAATAAAACATCAAGAGCATGCTCACATTAACATAGTATGTAACCCGGGGAAAGCTTACAGTTGAAAACCCCACACTATTTGTATATTAATGATTGAGAACATGTAACATTACAATAGTCAATACTTCTCACAAGTATCCGACACTATCTCCACCTGTTACACACAATACAGCTCAGATCTGATCTCCAAATCTATTCCACTGCTTGCCTACCTTCACTGCTCAATACCTGCACAAGAATGGATGAGAATGGTTGAACCAAACTCGTATTTACCTCAAAAAAATCACTCACACTGGGAATCACGTGAGAAGAGGCTATAATCCCTTGGTATTGGCCAATTCTCATTGGCATAACTCAATCTCATTGATTGTGCAAATCCTCATGCACAACTATAGTCACAACTGATAGCAATCTGATCCTCTAACACCTGGCCCTGCTGAAATGAACATGCACTGACATGCAACTGAGTTAACTGATGTATTATTTAGTTGCATTATGAGTTAATAATTAGTTTAACAACTCATCATTAGTCTATTTGCAGTTAGACTAATTACAACTAAGTTTAACCAAGTCAACTGAACACAACTCCATCAACTCCCACTTAATTGAGTTCTAACTGAAGTCATGCATGCAAAAACTCGACTGACCCCACAAAGAAAGCATATTTCCTTCTGACAGCTGCATTGTACCACATCTGTAGCTCAAACTGAAGTGCTCCAAGAGAATAAGATAAAGTTTATAGTCTAAATATTATTATAAGACAATAATATTTGACTTTTCTATTTTTGACATCCAGTCTAAAAATAGACTTTGATCACTCCTGCTGTGATCATCCCTGTTGTGATCCAAAGATAGAACTTGCGCCATAATTTTCCTGCGGGCCCACTTAGTGAAGACGACTCTTTTCACTAAGCTCCATCATCTTGTTGCAATTTCAACAACAACAATGTTATCCACAGATCTTGTATATCGTTTTTCCTCGGGTAGGCTTTTGTCTCCACTTTGATTCTTGTGTAACAACAGTGTCGATCACTGGCTCATGGATGTTAGCTTCTCCTTCCTTCCCTTGGCTGACTTCCTCCTCCACTACTAGTTCTGGTTAAACAATAGTGTCAACCAAGGGCTCCTATGTATCCATTACCTGCTTACTTTCTGTGGATTGTGCCATTTCGATTGTTGGTTCTTGTGTAACAGCAACATCCTCAACGGTTTCTTGTGTATTAGCTTCCCAGATTTCAGCTTGGGTCTCCCTGAAGGTGGTGTTTGCTACACAGACCTTAAATCCTGTTGCCACTAGCTTCTCAACACAGGCTACGAACACAGTGTCCGAAACATTTCCCTTTCTGTCCCTGTCCACAGCCTCAACCAAAGTATCTAGCCCTGGGGCTCTTGGCTTTGCCTTTTCCTCAGCTAGCTGTTCCCTTAGTTCTCTATTTTCTTTTTCTAAAATTTCAATTCTTGACAACAAGGATTGGGTTTCGCTCTTACTAGGTGAAGAAGGTTTCTATGGTTGAGCTTGCTCCTCGTCCTTTAGCTTTGTTGCTTCTTTGTTCTTCCTTGACATGGATGGGGACGTTGGGTGCCTGCTAACCCTTATCATCTGCTTCGGCCACCTATCACCAATTGGTTTTTCAACTAGCCTCTTACCAACCCTTACTGTCGAGGGCTGGGGTTGCTCCTTTGTCACCACTGGAGCTTCCTCAGATGTCTCGGTTTGCCTCCTGCGGGTGGTCATGGGCTTCTTCCTCATAAATTCTTCCCAATTCCTACCTTGGTAGCTCAAGGCATCCAACACAATGAGTTTGATAAGACCATGGTTGGTGACACATGTTTCTAGATGTGCAACTGTTTTCACAGCCGCGGCCATGTGCCTAATGTTTCCGTGCAAGAGTAAGGAAGATTGATCAGCTGCTGATGCCGGTGGTGGCTCAACAATGGAAAGTGATAATTAAACACAATTGTTGCTCTTCCCTCGCAAGTAATGTACTTGATGAGGTAGAGGGGAACATTAGCCCATGGCTGGGGGAATGACAGTCTATCAATTTCTCTTCCTTTACCATTGACTCTTCTTCTTGGAGGAAATCCCCTTTTAGGGAGGGGTCATTGACTACCAACGACTCTCCTTCTTGGAGGAAATCCCCTTTAAGGGAGGGGTCATTGACCTTCCTGTTGAACCACCTCTTTCCTTCCACTAGTAACCCTGTCACTCTAGCAATCGCCTCTTCTGTGACCTCCAACTTGAACCCTCTGACTTCTGTCTCGTTTCTCTCCAAATTCCATGGCAACACTTCCATCTGATCCCTACAACCTTGGGAAGAATTCGAACCATCCTGCATCCTTAAAACTCTGGCATGCTTCAGGGAAATCCTCCAAGGCTTCTGTGGACCCTGGCTCATGCCGTATTGCTGCTCCACCCATTGCATATGTAAATTCAGTGTTGTTTCACCTCCTTCTCCCTTCCTCTAGATGTTTTAGGGTCGTTGACACACAACTTAGTTGTTTCAGCCTGCACTGTTATCTTCCAAATCTCTGAGCACTTTGAATGGGGATTCAGCGCTTCTAGCAGGGGTGAATGGTAGGGTGGTAGGGTGGCGCAGGTGAGGATTTCGAATTGGGATTTTTCACTTATGATTCGTACTACACGGTCAATTTTCCTTATTAATGGTGAGTCATGGGAGGTCTCGTCAAAGGTACACTTCCCCTTTTTGGCATAAACGACATTAAGTAACAATAACTACCAAGTCATCATGCCTTAATTGCAGGATTTTTTGAATAATCACAATTCATGCGATGGTCTTGTCACAATATGATTCGTTCCCCCCTCCCCCACCCCAGCTTAACTGTGACAGTCGCCCTCGGCTATAAAAAATCATGTTGCCATAATTACCAAATAAATCAAATTCAATATTACCTTTAGATGACGTACCCGGGTGACGTGGGGAGAAGTCATGGGTGACGCGATGCGTGAACCAAGCTCCGACAGTGAGACGCTCGAATTTAATTCTGATGACAAGGACCCCAGTGATGCCTGTTATTTATTTCAAATAAAATATCTCATTGATTTTTTGACAGTCGTCGGTTGTTACATGTGTAACAGCCAAGACGACTAATAAATATATATATTATATATATTATTATATATTATTCTATATATATATATATAAATATATAATTTTGATTCTACAGAAAATAAAAAGAAATGATCATGATACAAACTTATCGTAACATTGCCGTTGAATAATAGATGTTGTTACAAAGTGTGTAACAGCCACCATGAGGTGGTTTCCAACTTCTATAAAAAAAATGTCTTTCTGTGCCTGGGAAATGTTTTCACAGCCAGATTATTATTATTATTATTATTATTGAAGGTGTAACAACCACCAACCATAGTTGATTTTCAGCTATTACACTTATTGGAAAAATTAAAAAAAATTGCAGCACAGGGGGGCTCTCCCCTATTCCTGTAATCTATAGATCCGAATTTGTGACAATGTTGACAAATGAATCCCTTGAAGCAGGTTTGTGATATAATTGAAGACGGTGCCTATTTGCAAGAAATGATTTCCTCACACTGTCAATGGTCACAAAATTTACAGTCCCATTGTCAAAGACTGCATCTACCTCATAGGTACCTAGCCATCTTGTGCAGATCTTACCCTTGAAGTCTTTAAATATTGAGTCATAAAAGAGAGCCCAATCTCCTTTCTGGAACTTTTCTTCTTGATGAATCTATCATGCCACTTAGCTCTTTGCTATTGGATAATCTCTGTTTGGGATAGAAGCTAACTGTTTCTCCTCCAATTCATTGAGCTGGTTCAATCCCTACTTTTGTGTTGTAGCCAAATCCAAATTGACCTGCAATGTTGTTCTTAATGTCTTGATTTCAAATTCAATGCGGAATAAAGGGTTTTTACCATACACAAGTTCATATGGTGAGAATCCAATGGTATTCCTCCATGTAGTCCTATATGCCCACAACACTTTTGGAAGTTTATCAACCCAATTGCTTCAGTTACTGGCCACAGTGTTAGTAAGGATCCCCTCAATAACTTTGTTAGTGCTTTCCACTTCGCCATTTTCTTGTGGATGATAAGGTGTTGTGATTCTATTATGGATTTTATATTTTTCAACCAACTCCTGGATCTTATGAGATGTGAACTGGGGCCCTCCATATGTGACTTCCCTGGGTATGCCAAATTGGACAAAGATGTCTTCAAATAGAAAATCTGAGACAACCTGCTCTGTGGCTCTAGTTACTGCCTTTGCCTCAACCCATTTTGTGACATAGTCAGTGCATACCAAGTGTAAGATTTATATCTAGATGGGGGATTAATTAGTCCCAAAAAAACTAGAGCCCACTTCTCAAAAGGTTCTAAGACAATTTGGGCTTGTAATGACATCTCATCTAATTTTAGGGGTTGGCCCATCCTTTGATAGCTATCACATCCCTTCACAAACTTCTTGGCATCCTAAAATATTGGTGGTCGATAATACCCTTTTGAAAGGACTTTGTATCATGTCTGTTTGTCTGCAAAGTACCCTCCACAAGGTTTTTCGTGATAGGATTTAAGGATGTCAAAGACCTCATCTTCTCTAACACAACTTTTGATCTAGAAATCTGATCCAGTGTGATAGAGGTTCCCATCTATCCAGGTATATGTAGCATTTTGTTGTATGATATTTCTTTTCTCCTTGGAGGACAAGTATTGTGGAAACTTCCTTGCAACAAGATAATTGGCTAAATCTGCATACCAAGGTGAGTAAGTAGAAATCGAAAAAATATATTCATCTGGGAAAGAATCCTCAGTGGGAATGCAATTGTTATCAATAGTTAACCTAGAAAGAAAGTCAGCTACTACATTATCTTTTCCAGGTTTATTGACAATAGTGATATCAAATTCTTTTAACAACAATAACCAACGTGTAATCCTACCATTGGTAATTGGCTTATTCATTAAAAAATGAATGGAAGAATGGTCAGTGTGCAAAAATACTTGATACTCAGTGATATAATGCCATAATTTATTGATGGCATACATGACTGCTAGGAACTCCTTCTCGGTCATTGTGTAGTTGAGATCCGATGGGGTTATTTTTTTCTTATGTAGTAAATAGAATAAGGTTGCTTATCCTCCAGTTGGCCCAATACATCACCTATAACAATATCATATGCATCTGTAGCTATGTGAAAAGGCAGTTCCCAATTAGGTCCTCGCAAGACCGGAGCTACTGATACACAACATTTCATCTTTAAAAAGGCCTGCTTGCACTTCCCTGTCCACAAAAAATCAACATCCTTCATGAGCAAGGAAAATAATGGTGATGCAATTTTTGAAAATTTTTCTATAAATATCCTGTAATACCCTGCATGCCCCAAAAAACTATGTACCTCTTTTTGCATTTTGGGGGTTGGAATTTTCAAGATTACCTCTATTTTTGCATGGTCTACCTTGATTCCTTCAGTAGAAATGTAGTGTCCAAGTATGATCCCTTCAGTCATCATCATGTGACATTTTTCAGTGCTTAAGGAAACATTAGTCTATACACATCATTCTAGCACCTATTCCAGATTGACTAATGGTGTTTCAAAAGCGTCTCCATAACGCGTAAAATCGTCCATGAAGATTTCCAAGCATTCATTCAGCAAGTTAGAAAAAATCCCTAGTATTTCCCTTTGAAAGGTTGCTGGCGCATTACAAAGTCCAAAAGGAAGTACTCTATATGCGTAGATTCCCCAAGGACAAGTAAAGGTAGTTTTATCCAGATCTTCCGGGGCAATCTGTATCTGATTATAGCCACTAAATCCATCCAAAAATGAAAATAACTTCTTTCCAGAGAGGGTATCAAGGACCTGATCTATAAATGGTAAGGGAAAATGGTCCTTTTGAGTGGCTTTATTGAGTTCTACGTAATCTACACAAACTCTCCACTTACCATTCTTTTTAGGAACGATGACAAGCGACAACATCCACTGACTGTCAGATATTGGGTGAATAAAATTAGCACTCAGGAGTTTTTGTAATTCTTCCTTCACCACCTCCTTTAGTGCAGGGTTCATTTGGCACTGTGGTTGTTTGACTGGTTTGCAACCATCCTTCAAATAAATATGGTGAGTGCATAGTTAGGGTGGATCCCTTTCATATCCGTATAGTCCCATGCAAATGCCTTTTTTTATTTCTGTAACAGTTGTAACAGTAGTTGGTTTTGCTCAGCAGTCAGGTTGGGGTTAATATTAAAAAACTTTCCAGATTATATCTCAATTGGACTGCTGTCAATATTCACAGTGGTTCTCATTTGTTCAAAATATACATCTTCCACCTCTTCTTCCTCATTCACATTCTTAGCAGAAGCGATAGAAAGTGAGTTTAGAGAAGAATCTTCGGCGAAAATCACATAGAGATAATTTTGTTGACGCGTTTCGAACCAACCAGTGTGGTTCATCATCAGGACAGGTTGAATGAGCAGATCTTGCTATGCATTATAAATAGATCGGGCAGAATATCTAGGTAACGGCTAGAATTTGACCAAGAAACGGCTAGTTAGACCAAAATATTTATTTATTTAATTGTCAATTTTATTTATTTATTCATTTTTATTCAAATTAGTTAATTCAGTTATTAATTTTCTTATTAAATTAACATAAATTGACAATTTTATAAATATATATTAAAATAAGTGAATTAATATACTCATAAAATAATCGAGTAATTAGAAATAGATAATAGTTGACTATATTTTAAATAAATATAGGTTAATTATATTTTAAATAAAATATCAGATAAAGGGAGATTTAAATAATTTAAATCAACGAGGTTATATAAATATTAGTCAGTTGTATAAGTTAAAAATAGAATATTCTATAAATAGTTAATTCTATTTTAAAATATATATAAATAAATAAATAAGTTTCATATTCATAGTCAAAGAATATCCTGATAAAAATATTTACTTAATAGTTTATTAAGGGTAAAAAAATAAAATAAATAAATTAAAAAATAAAAAACAAATTAGTATATAGTTAATATATATATATATATATATATATATATTAATTTAAGAATCAAAGAGCTTGCATTAAAAAAAAAAAAAAAAAAAAAAAAAAAAAAAAAAATTAAGAACCAAAGCGCTTGAAAAAAATAAATAAAAAAAATAAACATGTTAATTTTAATTATAATAATAATAATAAATTTTTAATTTAAGAATCAAAGAGCTTAAAAAAAAAAAAACACTCAAGGGAGAACAAGACTAGGAGGAGAGGGTTGGGACCCAGCAACTACTAATCTTCCAACCATCCTCTCTATTGAGATTGTTTGGCCTTTTTTCAATCTCAAGGGCTTCCCTAAATTTCTGATGATGGAATTGCGATACTCTAGCAATCACACTAGCTTCTTCGATGCAAACATGGTGATTGGTTTTCTCCACATTCTCTGCTAAAGCGGAAGACTTGGTTCTCATATGCCCGAGGTCCGCTGCGTGCTCACTAATCCTTTGGTTAATGGAGCGACCAGTCTCACCGATATAGGGGGTCCTACATGAACAAGGAATAATATAAACACGTTTCATGTCCTTGGGGTCGATAGGATCCTTCACAGATTTGAGGGACTTACGAATGGTGTTAAGAGGTCTAAAGGTTGCGGGGACATTGTGATTCTTAAGAATCCTTGCAATCCTATCCGTGGTCCCTTGAACATATGGAAGATGGACCCCAGGAATTCGAACCTTAGGTTCTCTTCTGGATAACGAATTCTTAGTCGCTTTGAGGAAAGCCTTATGTCCCAAATGTCTGCTATAACCATTTTCAATGAAGACATTAAGGAGATGGGACTTCTCTCCTCGAAGCTCCTTTCATTAGAGATCCTCAAGGCATGAGTCACTAGAGTGTTGAAAACCCCCAACTTTTGGGTAGGGAAATGGTGGGAACTAGCATGAAGATACTGCTCTGTATGAGTTTTCTTGTGAAACACTCGGTGGGAGAGGGAACCATCATTATTCCTAGAGATGAGAATATCAAGGACCGGGAGGCAACCATCGACTTCTTGTTCCTTAGTGAACTTGATGGCCGATGATTGATTATTGAGATGATCGAAGAAGAGATCTAACTCATCTTGGCCGTGAGACCAAATGACATTAGTGTCATCCACATATCTCTTCCAAAGCTTGGGTAGGAGACGGGCTGAGTTGAGAGCCTTAGATTCAAAATCCTCCATAAAAATATTTGCAACAACAGGAGATAGGGGCGAGCCCATGGCAACTGCACAGGTTTGCTCAAAGAACTCCCCTTCAAAACTGAAAAAGGTCGAAGTGAGGCGGATCTAAACTAGCCAAGCAGTATCAGGATCAGTTAGACGGTTGATCACTTCCATGGCCTCATTTATAGGGATGCAAGTGTAGAGAGAGACAACACCAAAGCTGAAAAGAATGTCTCCAGAGTCCAACTTGATGTCCTTGAGCTCCTCAATAAAGGAAGTCGAGTCTTTAACGAAGGACCCTGTATGACCAACTAAGGGTTTAAGCTTCAAGGCAAGGAACTTAGCAAGAAGATAGGTCGAACCACCTATGGTGTTGACAATGGGCCTAAGGGGAGCTCCTTCCTTATGAATTTTAGGGAGCCCATACGTTCTACGGGTGAACGGATTGCTCTAAATGAGTTTATGGTGCAAGGGACTCACTGAGTTACTTGATTTAATGGCAAGGGCCACAATCTTGGAGATCTTCTTCAACGGGTTTTTGGGAAGCTTCTTATAACTTCCACTGTTATGAAGATGATCTAACATTTTATTGCGGTAGTCTTCCCTGTTGAGAATAACAACAACCCCACCTTTGTCAGCTTTCAGAACAATAATGTCTTTGTTCTGATTTAAGGATTTTAGTGCTTCAAATTCATCCCTGCCAAGGTTGCTCTTGGGAGGCCTAGTCTTCCTAAGGATGACAGCACAATCCTGTCGAATAGTGTTCTTAATACTATCCGGTAAACCCTGAATCCCAAATTCTATGTCACAAATAATGTCATCCACAGGGATTTTCTTAGGGGCCAAGGCAAAGTTAAGACCTTTGCTTAAAACTTTAAAAACAGGAGGGGAAAAAGAGAAACCAGATAAATTAATAACTTTATTATTAATATGAGAGGAAGGGGGAGAATTAATATCATTTATAAGACTCTTCTTGGATTTAGAGTAATCGTTCAAATGTAAGTTAGGTATTTTTAACTTCTTATTATGGTTAATTATTCTCATATTCCTAGAACAATAATTACTAACTCCCTCCTTAAGTGAGTTACTAATAAAACCATTGATTACATCATATTTTGTCTCATTCTTGAAATACCTGGCTTTCCCAAGAGTGAGGAGTGGCAGGGAAAGATTTGACTTAGGTTCAAACTCATTCCACCAAGGGTTATATATATCCATATTTGGTTTTGGGGGGTAAAGGCTAAGGTTCTTTGTTGCCTAGCCATCCAAGATCACCATAGACCTCGATCTGCAGCCTATAAATGCACACACAATGGCCAGTCAATGTCTCCCTAGGATCAAAGGATGTCCCCCCAAATTAGATTTTGGCTACAAGATAAGAAAATCAGCTGGATACATCCAGGAAGCTATTGTAATCACTATATCCTCCAACCTCCCCTCGGGTTTAACACGGGACCTCTCTGGTAATTCAAGTACAGTAGGAGTATGTCTAAGAACATATTTACCGATCAAACGAGAACAATTACTCAAAACGGGTACTCGAGCCAAAATCTCCAAAAAAATGAAAAAGGCACCTTGAAATCGAAAAGTGTTGGATGCCGGGAATAATTTTTTATTTTTTTGTTTTTTTTTTTTTTAATTTTTTTGTTTTTTTTTTTTTTTGTTTTTTTTTTTTTTTAATTTAATATTTATTTATTTATTTTTTATTTTTTATTTTTTTATTTTTTTTTTTTTTTTTTTTTTTTTTTTTCAGAGTAAATTTCAATATTTTCTAAATATACATGAAAACAAAAAGACATTTTTGTTTTGGTGCAAAAAACAGCTTGAAATCGAAAAGTGTTGATGCCAGAATAATTATTAATTAATTTATTATTATTATTATTATTATTATTATTATTATTTTATTCAGAGTACATTCTCAACACTTTTTAGTAATGACGTTCAAAATAAAATATCGTGACTCTAAAATTGTTTAAATTTCCAATGATTTTCAAGCATGACATTAATGATAAAATATCACGTCTTTGAAAATCCTTAAAATTCCAACGATTTTTAAGCATGCCATTAAATTTAAAATATCACTTCTTTGAAAAACCTTAAAATTCCAAGAATTTTCAAGCATGGTGCTAAGAAAAAATATTTATAATTGTTTTCAGCCATAACATTAAAGATAAAATACCACGACTTAGAAAAACATTAATATCTTGACAATTTTTCAACCATGGAATTAAAACCAAAGATTATGACTACAAAACAATCGTAAATTTTCAAAATATTTCAAACATGACATTATGGAAAAAATTTATGACTAATAAAACTTTAAAAATGAACACCTAAATGAAAGAGTTATTATACCAAGCGTAATTTTTTTAAAATTCTAAATGGATAGTGATTTTGAAATCTTAGCCTGAGACTACTTGATATATTGCAAAAATTAAAATTAAAATCAACTATCGAATTGGCACGCAGTGTAGGTGAGCTCAACCAATTGTAATGAAAACTTAAAGACCAACCATGAAATTAACACATTGTGGGGCAGACTCGATCTATTATAACAAAAAAATTAAAATCAACTATCAAATTGCACATAATGGGATCGGGTTTCTATACAAGCATCGACACAAACTCTACAAAAACATATATATGAAAGATATATAAGAAAACAAAAATTCGAATATTGAAAAAAACAATAAAAAAAAAACACAAAAATACTAACTCATAATTCAACTAAAGAATACATCAGTTAACTCAGTTGCATGTCAGTGCATGTTCAGTTCAGCGGGGACAGGTGTTAGAGGATCATATTGCTATCAATTGTGACTATAGTTGTGCATGAGGATTTTCACAATCAATGGGATTGAGTTATGCCAATGAGAATTGGCCAATACCAAGTGATTATAGCCTCCGCTCACGTGATTCCCAGTGTGAGTGATTCTTTTGAGGTAAATACGAGTTTGGTTCAACCATTCTCATCTATTTTTGAGCAGGTATTAAGCATTGGAGGCAAGCAAGCAGTGGAATAGATTTGGAGATCAGATCTGAGCTGTATTGTAGGAATTTACAGGGTAAGTTCCTCAGACAGAACACCAAAAGGACACCGCTCACAAACAGATCACAGATC
>APFE030455099.1:0-17643 GCA_000404065.3 Pinus taeda | reverse complement strand
TTCATAAGAAATACCTTGTTCGAGGCCGAGGGTTTTTCATATAGTTTCTCCAACGCCTTAATCAAACCCTCTGTCGTTGTTTCCTTCGAAATGTTGAAGGTGACCGATGCTGCGAGGCACAACCGTACTATTTCGAGTGCCTTTCTATCGAGAAGGTTCCATTCTTCATCTGTCATACCCGTCGGCATCTTTGTTTTTCCGCCCAATGGTAGGTATAGATCTTCTGATACAGATAATATTCCATCTGCATCTTCCACGGAAAGAAGTTTCGGCCGTTAAATTTCTTGACCCTAAACTTACCATCTTTCGCCATTTCTCCCACTCGAACGAGGAACCCTTCTTTCCTGCGATTTTATCAGCGAAATAGACCTTCGGCTCTGATACCAGTTGTTAGAAAATTATATATTACGGAGCAATGGAACACATAAAATATTTCAGAAATATAAACACATAAAACACATAAAACAAGAGAGACAGGTATACGTGGTTCACCTATTTTGGGCTACATCCACGGAGAAACAACCACTCCTTCCTTTTATATTAGCCAGCAAACTGAAGAGATGCAACCTACAACAGATCCACTGTAACACCCTCTTCACTCTCAATCTCCTCTCTCTTTCTCATTCAGAATATAGATCTACATAGACGCAATACAATTCCCTCATATATAGTGAGGGGTTGCCTTCTAGGGCAAAAAACCCTAAACTAAACATAAGCTCTACTGTCAGATCGTTCGCCTAATGAATGGCCCAGATTGACTAGAAATTACTATACTTTTACAAGGCAATTTTACATCTGTTTTTAGCTTCAGGGGCACTGCCCCCGAAACCCCCCGCCAGGGGGGGGCTCCCCAAAGGTCGCAGCTGCTCCCCCCTTGGAGCCCCCCTGTAGCAAATATTTTATGGGTGGCATTGGCGCCCCATTTCGAACTGGGGTCCAATGTGGCGATACCTTTGAATACATAAGATAATTAGGCTCCACACCCAACAAGATACAGAGGCACTGGACGTAGGTTGGAAAATACCTATGGAGAGGGAGACTGTGTTTCGGTAGTGGATGCAGAATAGGAGGAGCCTGTGTTGCACGCAGAGCGGAAGGATCCGATGGCAGACGAGGATGGGAAGAGATTTGCGGATATGCTCCTCAAATCAATGCAGGATCTATCGAGGCAGATTGAGGTGATGGGGCAGATATTCATGGCATTAGAGGCCAGACAGTGTGAGATCCCATGGGTTTTTCAGATTGGTGAGGGATCAGGTGCATCCCATCATTTGCCAGATCAGTGTGATACTACACAGCAGGTGGCCTAGCATGCCCCTACACGCTCTACCATGCCCACCTTCTTAGGAGCCCAATCATATGGGTGATTATTTTGTAGAGTACCAAGCCAATGGGCAAGAGTTCAGGGATGCTCTTTCATTCAGATACTTTGTTCAACTCCAGCGGGATAGTAGACCCCGTGACCATCACAGAGGGTACCAACATTACCATGATAGTGACACCCACCATGCAGTGAGTAGATTCCATTTGCCTACGTTTGATGCTTCATCAAACAGTTCGGCAAAGTCTTGGGTGGAGAAGCTGGACATTTATTTCCAACTTAACCAAATGTTGGACACAGAGGCCATCAAGGTGGAAACTTTGCATTTGGATGGTGAGGCTCAGGATTGGTGGTTTCATGGGATGGTTACACTCAGACACTCCATAGTGACGACATATGACGAGTTCACCAGGGGATTGATGGAGCGATTTGATCAGAGGGATCTAGAGCAACATTTTGTTGAGATAATGAGGCTCAAACAAACAAGGAGCCTAGAGACCTACATTGCAGATTTCTTGAGGATCTCAGTGATGGTGCCAGATCTATCCACGGCACGGAGGATCTATATGTATGTTGAGGGGTTAGTGGAGCCACTTTGGGGTTTAGTATGATCCACTAGACCAACCACACTCCAGGACGCCATTAGTAGAACCTTGAAATTACAGGATGTCTTACCCAGGACCCGGACACCTTACCCCCAGAGATAGACCTTCCAGTCTAAGGGGAAGGATGTGAGGATTCCACCTCCAAAGAGGAATCTAGGACGAGTGCATATTGACGATGATGCCAGGAGGGAGCTGAAGAAGAAGCGGTTGTGCTTCACTTGTTAGGAGCCGTGGGCACTAGGACACAGATGTGCTGCTGGCAAAGCACATTTCATTGAGGTCTTCTCCAAGATCAGTGGGGAAGAGGATGATGAGGATGATGTGGAGGCAGGAGACAGTCATGCCATGCAGGGACCTTTTCCACCTCCACCGCCAGCAGCAGGTAGTTTATCTTTTGCACCTACCAGAGGGGCCGTTACAGCACTGCGAGGAGTTCCCAAGTATTTGACGCTATGCGTACAGGGGACAGTACGTGGCTAGCAAGTATCAATTTTGGTTAACAGTGGGGTGACCCACAACTTCATCGATGCACAGATGGTTGAGCGGAGAAGTATACAAACAGAGAGCTTCAATGGGTTTTCGGTTTTCGTCCCAGGAGATCAGACCATGATGTGTGCTCGTTATGTTCGAGAGCTATCAGTGACGATGGGGACTTACACACTGACTGACCACTTTTTTGTGGTTAATATTCCGGACACCAATGTGATACTAGGTGTTCAGTGGCTTATCACTCTAGGGAAGGTCACGACATATTGGAAGACCCTAGAGATGGAGTGGGATGATGAGAAGACAAGGATGCATGAGAAGATACGGGGTCAGCACACATATCCGCCTCAGACCGTTTCGGCTCATTGGATGGAGGCAGTCTTCTAGAAGGGAGACATAGAGTGGGCAGTAGAGCTGCGTGCATCAGAGGCAGGGACTACAGGGCAGACGGTACATCTAGAGATACAGTCCATCCTTGACTAGTACAATAGTGTTTGGGGAGATTCCGCTAGGACAGCCACCGGACTGGGGGTTTGAGCACACCATCGAGCTTGAGTAGGGCATACAGGTAGTGATTACCACCCCCTATAGGCACCCCAAGGCCTATCGGGATGAGATTGAGCGAGCTATCCAGGAGTTGTTGGCTCTTGGGCACATTCGGCCAAGCATGAGTCCTTTCGCTTCTTCCATGGTGTTGGTGAAGAAGAAGGACAACACATTGAGGATGTGCATTGACTACAGGGCCCTGAACAAGAATACACTGAAGAACAAGTACCCCATACCCAGGATCGACGAGTTGATGGATGAGTTGAGAGGAGCACAGTTCTTCTCAAAGATTGATTTGAGATCTGGGTACCATCAAATTCGCGTGAGGGAGCAGGACATTCCCAAGACCGCCTTCAGGTGTCACTATGGGCACTTTGAGTCATTGATGATGCCCTTTGGGCTAACCAACACCCCCGCCACATTTCAGTCCTGCATGAATCACATCTTTCGCAGTCACTTGAGGAAATTTGTGTTGCTATTGTTTGATGACATTCTCATTTACAACAAGACTTGGGAGGAGCATGTCCAGCACATTAAGACAGTGATGCGTATCTTGTAGGAGCAGTAGTTCTATGACAAACTCTCCAAGTGTGAGTTTGGGTTGACAGAGATGTTGTATTTAGGGCACATCATAGGGGTGGATGGAGTGAGAGTCCACGAGGAGAAGATCAGGGCCATTAGAGAGTGGGCAGAGCCGAGGAACGTGACAGAACTACGCGGGTTCATTAGCATTTGTACTTACTACCGGAAGTTTGTCAAGAGTTTCTCATAGCTTACTGCACCCCTGACAAATTTGGTGAGGAAGGGGGCTTTCAGTTGGTTAGATACAGTGCAGCACGCCTCTGACAGGCTTAAGGAGGTTATGAGCAGCTGCCCAGTGCTTGCATTGCCAGATTTCACGCAGCCATTTGTTTTGAAGTGTGACGCATCAGGAGAGGGGATTGGCGCAGTATTGATGCAGGGAGGTCACCCTATAGCCTATGAGAGCTGGAAGCTCCTTTTGCCCGAGAGGTTGTATTCTATATATGACAAGGAGATGCTGGCCATCATGCATGCATTGGCCAAGTTCTAGGAGTATTTAGTGGGTAACAGGTTTAGGGTGAGGACTAATCACAACAACCTCAGGTTCTTTTTGGAACAGAAGCAACTATAGGAGAGGCAGCAAAAGTGGATCAGCAAGATCCAAGCATATGAATTTAACATTGAGTATGTCAAGGGTAAGAACAATGTGGTAGCAGATGTTCTTTCACGTAGACCAGCCATGTTGTCTCTTATGAGCTTGGACATAGACTGGAGGGCTCGACTCTTAGTAGAGTACTCCAAGGACAGGTTTGCATGTGAGGTTTTGGATGGGAAGGTGGCGGATGACAGGTACAGGGTGGCCGATGAGATCATCTACTACAGGGATCTGATCTTCTTGACTAAGGGATCTCAGCTCAAGAAGAAGATACTCTAGTCATCACATGATTCACCATTGGCTGGCCATCAGGGGTTTACCAAAACCTACAGGGCCATCAAAGAGAGGTTCTCATGGCAGGGCCTCAAGGAGGAAGTACTCTGACATATCCGGGAATGCGACGTTTGCCAGAGGAACAAGGGGGAGATGAGCCATCCTGCGGGTTTATTGCAGCCTCTTCCCATTCCAGAAGGAAAATGGGAGAGTATTTCAATGGACTTTGTTAGCGCTTGAAATTTCACCTCAGGCTGAAAAAGGTAAACTCCAAGGCAACATCATACCACTTAGCCTCGTAGCTAGCCCTACGGGGCAGGAGAGGGCTCTCTCCAGTCTATCTCGGCAAAGATCTTCAACGGGCAGAGATAACCAATAAAGAACACTGATTTTAGGCTAGTAAACTGATAAAAATTTTTGATTTGGGATTTTTAGGGTTTTGGTGGAAAATTGGGGAAAGGCAATTTTGGGTGCGGGGATTGGACACAGTTTTCGCAGGGGGTTTTTTGGGGCAAGGTAGGAGACTGTATTGATGCCTTTGAAAGATTTGGATGGATGAGAGTGACTGGTGAGGAGTTAAGGAGAGCAAGCAATTGCCTTGAATTCTCCTTAAACAGCTGAAAACATTGATATTAAGCAAACTTAAAGGCAGAGCATAACAACCATGAATTCTACCTTAACACTTCATTTGCCTAATTTGCAGAAGATAAAAGTAAGAAGATGATTCACATAAAAAACTTACAAGTACAAAGAGAAACACACCATAAATACATGTAACCACAGGAATCCCAAAAAGGACTGCAAAACCCTGGTCTTTCTTCCTTTGCCAAAATGCAGATATACAATGAGTAATACAATAGAAGCTTTCTCCCTCAAGAGTCCAACCATGAAAATGACTAAGAAAGTACATAATATAGGCAAGCTAACATCTTTCCTTCCCTTTAGGGATCGAGCTCACTATCCTAGGAGCTGTTTCAACCAATTCCAAACTGAGCACTAAAATCTAGGCAGTCAAAACAACTTGCCTCTATAAGCTAGGAAACCAATTCATTCATTTAATTTTTGCCTATCTCATGAATAAATCTTCTAGAAGAGATAAATAAATGTCAAAGTATCATAAAATTACATCATTTACAACAAGGAGGATCAAAATCCACTCCAAAAAGTCAAACCTAGTCAAAACTGCGTTTCGCTGAGCTGTAGGTGAAAAATTGAGAAAATGTGTTGATGCGTCGCGCCCCAATCCCTACGCGTCGCGTGCCTTTGAGCCAACTTTTTAGGCACACCCGGAGTCCAAATGAGGCAAAAGTGGGCTTGTTGGAAAGGTTTGGATGTCTACTTTCCAACCCAAGTGGAATTTCTGAATTTGGTGGTCATTTGCCCCTCCAAAATTGCAATCTCCTAAGACAGCTTCCTGTGTGTCAAAAAGGTGGCAGAAAGTCATTTTTTCCTTGTTTTTTGACCTTCTGGAGGCCCAAAACTTGGTGAAATTTCTTGGTAATTGCTGAGCAAGTGTATTTTTGCATGAAAAATCCAAAAATGCTGAGTTTTCATGAAATGGACTTCCCCAACGAAAGGGACGCGCGCGGCGCGCGACGCGTTCGGGAAGAAAACCTGTTTTTTGCCCAAAAAAATTCACAAACGATCAAAAATGCTCAAAATTTTTTGAAATTTGTGCAAAAGGTAAGTCATTTAGCACCATGCTCCTTCAAGGAAGCTTCAGCCAAGATATGAAGGGGATCGGGCCTTTTTCTTCATTTTAGTGCCTTGGCCAACCGTCCTTTGAGCACCTTCATTTTTGCCTTACATACGTGCATTCGAGCCCAATAATGATTCTTTATGTGGCGGAGCATGTCCTTATCCTTGTTAGCCTTGGCCAGCAACCTCTCCAAATGAGCGTTCACCCAAAAAAGCATGGATTCTCGATCTATGGGTGTCAAATCACCGGGTCTCCTACGAGCCAATTCCCGTTCTTCACGAATCTTCCGCTGCTCATAAAGCTCGTGCTCATCCTCCAACTGTTTGTTGCACTGCTCTAAATAGTTAATTACCCATTTTGCCATCTGCAATTTCTTGTGCAGCGACTCATTCTCGGTCCTTTGCTCTCGAATGATCTCCTTGAGCTTTGAGGCAAGAGAGCTAGCCTCAATATCAATGATGTCAATATCTGGATCACATGACAATCCTTCCTCAATCCTGGGCTGCTTGCCCCTCTCTGATACCTGTGTTGCTGTCGGAAGCGAGGCCCCTTCCACCTGGTGTGGAGATAACACTCGCGGTGCTAATGAAGAAGGCGAGACCCCTTCCACCTGCTGTGGAGAAAATACTCGTCGAGCTGATGCAAACAAGGCCCTATGGCCTCTCTGATATGTGACCAATGGAGGGGAACTGACATGTCTGGGCTCAGGGATGTCATACTGCTATGAAGGTCCTCCCTCCTCATGAACAACCTCAGGGGGTGGTGGCGCTGCGAAGAAATCTCGAGAGATGAAGTCCTCCCATAGAATACCCTGCTGGGCCAACTGATGCATGACCACAATCTGGATCAAAGCATAATGATAGATGCTCCTGTGTTGCTGTGTTGGGCTCTTTCTCTGCACCAAGGACACCATCCTTTCAATATTCCGGCACATGAAAAATGGCGTGTTCATCATCCGTACCCGTGTGAAGTGCATCAACAAGCGGATATGATACGAATACAAACGTGAAAATCTTCCCTCACAGGTGAAATAGCGAATGATGAGTCTCATCAGGGGCGCATACTCGTCCTTCAAGAATCTGAAAGGAAACACAGCAGTTACCTGCCTTACAAATGCAGGTTTAATGTTGGGCTCAAAATGAAATCTGTCCAATAGCTGGCGCTTGTTCCACTCTTCTCCAACATTGGGTATCCCTGTTGCTTGAGCAACAATCTCAGGTGACAATGTAAAATCCACCCCTGCAAGATTCACACGCCCTTTGTGCAGATGCAAAACAAACAAGCGGACCAATTCCCTATGATGCTGAATTTGAGAAATCCTCTCGCAAAATTCATAACATGATTGATGGCAGAAACATGTGACTGCAAGTGGACAAGCCTGTAAATAGGTCAAAGAGGTGGGCTCCTCTCTCACATGGTGACCACTCTTTCCACCCCTGTGAGGCCTCCTTTGTACCTCAACCTCTGGTGTTGACTCACGGCCATCACTTTGCTCATAATCGGTTTCAGTTTCTGACATGGTTTCAAGAGCAAAGTGGGTGAAATGTAGTGCTGCTTCTG
Source organism: Pinus taeda (assembly GCA_000404065.3). Lineage (NCBI taxonomy): Eukaryota > Viridiplantae > Streptophyta > Pinopsida > Pinales > Pinaceae > Pinus > Pinus taeda. The sequence goes on along the minus strand of APFE030455099.1, from coordinate 9,976 downwards.
CTCAAAAAACTGTTGTTTTCACTGTTGAAACGTTGCTTCAAGGGGACAAATAACACAAGGGAGATGTTAGGGAAGGGAGACTTTTGAGGGAACTGAGGGAAAATATAAGTAAAAGGGGATTTAGGGAATGAATCATGACATATACAACATTATACAACTATAATTTGCAGGGGTTTCATGGGAAATAGGGTTTAGGGTGATGTTATTGAATTTTAGGGATAGGGATAGGGTTTTAGGGCTTTTGGTATTTTGTTAGGGAGATTAGGTGAAAATGACAAGGGAGATGGTAATGAGATGTGGGAAAAAATGGGGGTGAAAAGGGATGACCTTGAGCAGCAAAAAAAAAACAAAACCCCAGCCTTACTTGCACTTTGACATTTGTAAGCAAAATACACATGAACTTCTCATTTCAAAATGATGACATTTAAATGCTCATTCAAGCTTTAGCAAGCAATCTAATTGATGTTTGGAGCACTACCTGCAACCTTGAAGAGATTTGGGGTCGATTTGAGGTTTGAAGGCAATTTTCTGTGTGTAAACCCCAACGCGTCGCACACGGGTCCTGACGCGTAGCGCGCGCCCAACGCGTTGCGCCTGTGTCTTTTTCCCACTGCGATGACTGCCCTGACGCGTCGCGCCTGCCCAACGCGTCGCGCACAGGTCCTGATGCGTCGCACGCGGCCTCTCACAGCAATTTCGCCCAGTTTTTTCACTAAGTCGCCTTTCAGACTTGCTCTTGGAGTCTTGGAGGCAAATAATGATAAAATGAAGGGAGGGGTGCTTTTATAAACTTGTTTTGAATTAATTTCCCCTCAAACACACTTTCTAATGTTTATAACATGACACTTTTTCAAAGTTTAAATGTTGTTGACTTATGGGTTCCTTTTTGTCCTGAAATTGGTTGAAATGATGTTTTTGCTTGAAAACTTTTGCAGAGGTAGCTTCTGAGGAGTCTTGGCAAAGGGGACCAGGGCCGCATGCTAACTTCTGGAGAATTTGAATTTTTTACAAATTTTTACAAAAATGAGAAAATGACCTCGCCGTCAAAAACAGAGTTTTTGAACTCAAGGTAAAAATTAGCTATACAATATGAAATCATCTGAAGTGATGCTTTCATGGACATCCTCTGGCCTGCTAGGCATTTATTGACCTTAAAAACATGACCTCAAAGACAAAATGGACTAAACACTAGACTTAGGACCTTGACCTCATAACAAGACCAATGACCTTGTAAAGAATTTATTGACTGAAACAAACTTAATCCAGCAGTGCCAAGAGGGGAATAAAAGACACAAGCTCCTCCATCAGGGTTATGGCATGCCTAATGGAATGCAATAAGATGACACTGATGAGACACCTACTTATGCAAATGCAAAGAGCTTTGATCACTGATGGAGGGCTTCTAGACCGACTCTAACAGTTTGGAAGCTAGGAAAAGGAGAGCAAAGTTCTAGAAGAAGTTGGGAAGCCTAAATATCTTGTCTTTGACCTTTATCTCTCTCACACATGTGAAGAAGCTAGGATTTTTGCAACCATAGAGACCGAAGACGTAGGTTCGAATTGCTGGGGAGCAGAATTGTAGGAACAAGTTGTTGGATAGAGCGAAATCCTTCTCTTGACCTTGTTGACCTTGGGGAGAGTTGTTTTGCTCCATGGAGGTCTCTAGACGAAGATAGATTAGGGCTTCTATAGCAGTTGTTGGGACAAAGTTGCTAGACCAAATAGTTGGGCAATTGCTAGAAGGACAAGTTTGTAGCGAAGAAGTAGTTTAAGGGAATATCTGTCAATTTTTGGTAGCATCAGAAGTGCTCTAGCCTTGAAAATTGGTGGAAAGGCTAAGGCACATGAATTCTAAAGAACCCAAAAAAAGTTTGGTGAAATTCCACTTGGATTGTATTTTATTAAAATAATTAATATTTTTAATGGAGTTCCCAAGTCTAAACCTGGGGAAATTAAAATATTAATGGGTATTAATCAAAATATGGGTGAGAGTGATCTAGAAGGCAGATCAAGTCATGTTTTAATCTTAGCCATTGATTAGAGACTTAATCTCGGTCGTTGAAGACCCAACAAGAAAAGTATAAAATGGAGTCTTGGGGTTCATTCGGAAACACACACACAAGGATTCAAGAAATCGATTTTCTGAGGTGAGAAGTTCTCAGGAGGAAAATCGATTGGGGAGATCTTGCAGCTGATGGGCAGAGAGAATTTGGGAGAAGGATTTTCGGAAAAATACAGAACAAAGAAGCGGAGAGCGCTTGCAGAGAGGCAGCGCCAATAGCCGGCAGAGCTGACGCAGAGGCAATGCAGTAGCCAGGAGAGCTGATGCAGAAAAGATGCCCGTCACGCAGAATCCAAAACAGTCGAAATTGTCGAGAACTGTCGGAAACTGCCATAACTATCGGGACTACATGAACAGTGGGGAAAGCAGACGCAGAGGCAGCGCAATAGCTAGGAGAAGCTGACACAGGGCCAGCGCAGAAATAGCCAGGTCTAGCCAGCTTTGTGCCAGATCAGCCAGAATTCTGCCAAGTGAAGTGAGGTAAAACTCACTCAGATTTTCCGCAAGTATTTTCTCTATAAAGGATTGCTAGATGAGCATCCTAGATTTGTATTCAGATATTTCTCATGCATTATAATAAACCCTCAAAGCTATTGCACCGGTTTTCCCGCATTGGGTTTTTCCGGGGACTATTGTGTCCAAAAATAAGTGTCCTATGTATCTTGTTCTTTACTCTGTTTTTTGTTTCATGAGATCAAATATTTAATCAGTGTAGGTTGCAGAAATAATTTGCTTGAGTATTCAGAAGAATAACTTGATGAATGAAATTTAAAAATCAAGTAGGTGAAGCAAATTCAGGATTTATTACACTAGGGGTTCCTTCAGTGTAGGAATTTTCAAATGGTATCAGAGCATTGATTTTGAAATAGGAAGAGCAGATCAAGCGCTGAGCAATGAGGCCAAAAGCCGCATTTGGCAGCAATTCGAATCCCCTTGAAGGGATTGTGCAGTCCTTGCCAGGAAGCAGATCCGAGGAAATCTCTCTCTCAGTGAGATGACAGAGGTACGATTTCCAGTTTGTGAGTTTGCAGAGGCAAAGGGAGTGACAGAGAGCCTCAGCGCAATGCTTGAAGGACGCAGTTTCTACCAATGGAGAAATCTACTGGAAAAGAACGAAGACATGTAGAAGGGGAATTTTCTCCTCAGAGAACTTTCCGCCAAAAAGTTTGAATTTCTCACTTGCTGAGCAGCTGAGCAGTGCTAAGCAGTGACTGGATGAGTCAGTTCGACAGTTGGGTGAAATGGCATCGCATGGGCTCAGAGATCAAGACAGGTTGGAAGGAGCTTCCAACTATGTCATATGGAAGACTAGAATCTTAGTTGTTCTAGAAGAATATGATCTCGAGGCCTATGCCAATAGCGTTGTAGTTGTCCCTGCTGACAACGATCAAAAGAAGAAGAACAAGGTCGAGCAGGGGAAGGCTAAGAGGCTCATTCTCGATTGAGTTTGAGATCATGTGGTCTCATATTTGCAAGGCAAGGATACAGCTCGAGAGATGTGGGAAGCCTTGTCTTCTTTGTATGAAGGCTCTTCCAAACAGCAGAAGATGTACCTAGAACAGAAGTTGCAGCGGACTTTGATGCAGAAAGGAGAACGGGTGAACCTCTATCTTCAGTGTCTTCGGGACACTAAAGACTAGCTTCCTGCAATGGGGTCCACTCCTCAGCCAACCGCGACGGTGAGTGTTATGTAAAAAATTAGTTAACTTAGGTTTATTATTTAATTTTAAATTTTAATTAGACGAAAGGGCACGATCATAAGATCATGCCCTTTCCCAAAGGGTGCCCATGGCAATATATAAGCCAGGCAACCCAGTGTAAATCATCATCATCTGTCTATTCTTTTATTAATAAATTATTTCTATATATATATTTCTGTTATCCAGAAGTTTTATACTTCATTGGTATCGGAGCGAGTTCGATTGCTGGCTTCTTGTTGCATACGAGTTCGATTGCTGGCTTCTTGCTGCATACGACCTCCGATTGTCCGCAAGCACTAGTACACTTATCAACGTCCCCAACTGCCTCCTCCCTGTCACAACTTCCTTTCATCTCTATTTCCACTGCATCTCGGTTACCCATTCATCGCCCACCCCAACCTATCTACTGACTCCACCTTCCAGACAGTCCAACAGCCTGCCTATTGGGTCGTGTTCTATTTCTCCACCAATCACGCGTCGTCCAAATCACAGGTTGACCGTCGCTGAGTTGAATATTCTGCTGCAGTTTCGGTTAAGTCACCGCTCGCATCCCGACCTTCCATTCCGCTGTTCAATTACCTTCCTGCGGTGATATACGGCTCGGTCAAGGTCAAAAGTGATGGTTCATAAGGAACGAGCTAACCGTAACATAAATAAAAAATAGTTATGATATATATATAAGATAGATATAACGTGTGACGGTTCAACCGAACGAGCTAACCATAACATAAATAATACGTTGTGATATATATATATTATATATATATAATAGTTATAACATGTTTTACTATAAGTTTCGGAACAGGAAGACGTACTATCCAACGTTTATGGATATATTAAAAAAATAATTATGTTTGATTAATATAATTATATATTATTCATATTTAATTTATATATAATTTATTTAAGTTATATTATTTATACTTTAATTTATATATATATATAAGTTATAATTAAATTATAATTATTATAATTTAAATTAAAAAAAATATTATTAAATTTAATTATTAAATAATTTAATTTAATTTTAATAAAAAATTATTATTAATTAAATTAATTATTAAATTAATTTAATTTAATTTAAAAATAATAAAAATATAAAAAAATATTAATTAAATTAATTATTATATTATTTAAATTTAATTTAAAAAAAAATTATTAATTTAATTTAATTATTAAAAAAAAAAAACAACTTAAGCTGGCAGATAAAATACACGCCCCCGCAAACCGCGCTCGATTGTCGACATGACAATGGCGGTTTCCAAAAAAAGATTGGTTGATGCAAAGCAAAAGATAAATAACAACTACGACGAGGTCAGTAAAAGATTAAATGAAGTCGAAAGCAAGCTGGGGGAGCAAGCGGACAAAATCAAAAATCTTGAAGATACGACAAATCGAATAGAGATAAAGATGGAAAGTCAACATGTTCAAACAGAAGTAAACTTCAGAGAAGTCTTAACAATGCTGAAAAGTCTGTGTAAAAAGTCGAATTGTACACCCGAAGAGCTATTAAAAGATGGTGAAGAAAATCAAGAATACATCTCGTCAGATTCCACTAAGTCCACATACTCTCATGACAAAGTTGAAACCCCAAAAAAATCAACGATACCCCACCAAGAAGCAAGTAACGTAGCCTTTACAAACAAGCAACTCTGGAATAACTTTACCAATCAACACCCTTTTTGCGCTCAACCAGTAGCAACATGCCAACAACGGGCAAAAGTCGAGATGCCTAAATTCGATGGAAACGAAAAAAACAATGTTGCATGGATAAATATGACCAGAGAAGATTCACCAGAGATACAAGATCTGATTCAGAAGCATGAAAAAGTATTTCAAGACCTACCTATGAAGATGCAGCCTAATAGGGAAATTGAGCATACAATAGAAGTCAAGGCAAGATAAGACCCTGTCAACATTAAGCCATACCGATATCCACATCACCAAAAAACGAAACTTGAGAGATTAATCCAAGACCTTTTAAAATGTGAGACCTTGATCATCTTAGAATATCAGATCAAGTGGAAGGGCTTACCCGAAGAAGACGTTTTCTGGGAGAATAAATCATTCTTCAACAACATCTGTCATTACTTATGCTTTGAGGACAAAGCATTCTTTCAAGAGGAAGGCAATGTTATGTAAAAAATTAGTTAATTTTAGGTTATTGTTTGATTTTAGGTTTAGTTAGATGAAAGGGCACGATCATAAGATCATGCCCTTTCCCAAAAGGTGCCTATGGCGGTATATAAGCCAGGCAACCGCAATTGTAATCTCATCTATCTGTAATTCATCTTATTAATAAAATATTTATACATATTTATGTGTATCTGAAGTTTTTTATACTTCAGTGAGAATAGCCCTGAATGGAGTCTCGAATGAATGGCAAGTTTTCGTCCAAAGCATATTGGGTAGAGAAAAACTACCTTCATGGGAGGAGATGCGGGTGTCTCTTCAACAGGAGGAGTTAAGGAGGGACCTAGTGAAGATCAATGTCAATGGCAACAGTGGGAGTGGCACAAAGATGGAGGAGGAGGAGGAGAATGCAGCTCTAGCATCGAAGGGATAGTAGAAGCCGAAGCAAAAGAAGGACATTTCAAAGGTGAAATGTTTCAGATGTGGCGAGATGGGTCACTTTGCATCTCAGTGTCCTTTGAAGCAAAAGGATAAGGACAAGAAGCATGATCCAAAGGTTGCAGCTGCGAAGATAAACGAGGATGAGTTTGCCATGAGTGCCCACGCATATCCAGGAGGGAAATGGGGCGATATTGAGTTGTAGTCGGGAGGACTACATGTGGGTAGGATCCTTGAGGAGTCCACCTCTTGAATCAACTCCTTGCTATGTGAGCCCAAGATTCAGTAGTAGCGAGATGGACTAAGTGTCAGATGATACAGTGGATTTTTTGGAGGACAGATGCAGTGGATTGGGACCAGAGACTGATCAGCACAGAGCAAGGTTGGCAGCAGTGCAGTTGGCACAGTGCAGAAATCAGCAGCAGCGCAAAAGATTCAGAGGGTCAAAGACTAGTAGCAGTCATATTCCAACATTCATTGTATTATGATGAACACAGTTAAGTTCAATTAATTTTGGATGTTTTTCAGTTGCTTCTCTCAGCAACTGAGATGCAATACGAATGCAGTGTTAGCAGTGGCAGTGCTAGCAGCATAGCAGATCCAGCATTTGAGAGGGAGTTGTAGTACAAATGCAGCAGTGGCAATGGCAGTGTCATAGGCAGCAATACAGTAGCAGCAACAACACAGTGTTTGTGGCTACAACATTGCAGAAAGGAGGTGCTTCAGAAACAGAGCAGCATGCAAGTGGACATTGTTGCTAGAGTACTTTCCTTGCTAAGAGGGAGTGTTAGTTTTTGGTAGCATCAGAAGTCCGCTAGCTTTGAAAATTGTGGAAAGGTTAAGGCACATGAGTTCTAAAGAACCCAGAAACCATTTGATGAAATTCCACCTGGATTGTATTTTATTAAAAGAATTAGTATTTTTAATGGAGTTCCCAAGTCTAAACTTGGGGAAATTAAAATATTAATTGGTATTAATCAAAATATGGGTGAGAATGATCTAGAACGCAAATCAAGTCATGTTTTAATCTTAGTTGTTGATTAGAGACTTAATCTCAGTCGTTGAAGACTCAACAGGAGAAGTATAAAATGGAGGCTTGGGGTACAATTGGAAACAAACATAGAGAGATTAAGGAAATCGATATCCTGAGGTGAGAAGTTCCTAGGAGGAAGATCGATTGGGGAGATCTTGCAGCAAAGGGGCAGGGAGAATCCGGGACAAGGACTTTCAGGAAAATACAGAATAGAGAGGCAGAGGGAGCTTGTAGAGAGGCAGCACAGCAGTCGGAAGAGCTGACACAGAGGTAGTACAGTAGCCAGGAGAGATAACGCAGAAAATCTACCTATCACACAGAATCTAGAACTATCGGAACAATGGAAACTGTCGGAACTGTCGAGCACTGCTAGGAACTACTAGAACAGCCGGGAGAGTAAACGCAGAGGCAGCACAGTAGCCGGGAGAAGATGATGCAAGGCCAACGCAGATATATCCGGGGCTAGCCAGTCTTGTGCCAATTCAACCGGAATTCTGTCAAGTGAAGTGAGGTAAAACTCACTCAAATTTTCCGCCAGTATTTTCTCTGTAAAGGATTGCTAGATGAGCATCCTAGATTTGTATTCAGATATTTCTCCTACATAATAATAAACCCACCCTCAGAGTTGTTGCACCAGTTTTCTGATACCTTGAAAAAAAGCAAGCCCGATGCAAGAGATGCGAAGAAAAGAGGGAACCATGTAGCTATGGAGAACTAGTAGTTGATACACTTACGAAGACAAGCTAGAAGGCTTGTGATGTTGGCTTCCATTATTAGAAGGAAGGAATCTCCTCTGGTTTGAGAGGGAGCAAAAGGAATCTCCGTGAATAAGGAACAAGGTTCTATTCTCAAGATTAAGAGAGAATAGGGATGTACTCTCTGGTTGGGAGGGAGTGGTGATGAACATCACATGTGCATTCTCCTCCTCAGGTGATGAGGAGAGAATGAAGGAGGATTGGATAAGCATATGTGGTTTCCTTGAGGATATAACATCCAAGAAATGAAAGAGACCAACACTCTTTGAGGATCGGATAGGAATCCAAGAGAAGAGTGATCAAAGAGGACCAATTTTCTTTGAGGAATGAGGTATGGAGATCCAAGATAAGAATAGTCCTAAAAGGACATACCTTGTGGACATCTAGATGGGGTATGTACCTTAGAGAGGTAGTGAGGTATCACATGTAAAGCCTCCTTGCATAATTCTCTCAATTATAGAAGAGCTTTTCCAGTTAGGCCTCAGGAACAGTGTTAGTCATGATGATGATGCTTACAGTATGGCTTATCAATCTGACTCTTCTTGAGAACTCTTCAGTATGAGATATGATGTTGTATCGCTTGTACAATTATGAATACCTCCCTAGTTAAAAGGGAGTGTTGAGAAATGTAACTACTTTCGGTCTTCATAATTGTTACACTCATTTCAATATGTATCCTATGTAACAAATGAGAAAAAGAAGAGAAAAATTTTATTGTTGAAGCATGGGTTTCATGCTCATTATTGATGGTCTTTTAGGTAAAAGCATGTTCTTCGTGCTTCAAGGATTTGTTAGGTCTTAGGATTTATTGTCATGAGTGAAAGGAGTCAACATTATGTTTATAAGACCCTTCCGAGCAATTTGTAATTGTAAAAAGAAGTATTTTTGAGTCTAGAAAGTCTTAGAATCTCCAAGAGTAAAAGTTGGCCCTGGGATCTGTTATCGCTCAAACTAGCAAGGGTCCTAAAAGGAGATCCTTGAAGGGCTACTACTAGGCTAAGGGAAACAATGGAGCAATAGCCCATCGTTACCTCAGTTAAGGCTCCCTACTCTTTACGAACTTTCACCAATAGGAGGAGACTTATTATGATAAGGATCACAAAATGGATAGACCAATGATAGGGTGAGGGGTGATCCTAGAAGCCTATTCACAAGAGAGGCTAAAATATGTGGCATGTTTGTCTTAGAAGACAAGATGGAAGACCCTCAAGGAAGGGCATGTGGAGAATTTAAAGGGTTAGGCTTCGAGTATATGTCTTATAAAGGATATCCCTAAACCCTAGAATTCTTGTGGAAACTTGGGTTCCAAGTGATCTTTGAAGAATTAACCTTGATAGTGAATGGGACCACATGGGACCAAGTGGGCCTGAGGTTAGGTCAAGGGGATAGAATTTAGCAACCAATGATATGTTTGACCTAATTATGGAGGGGAAAGGGATCATGGAATGAATTTTCAATGAAAAACAATGCAAGGATCCCAATGAGGTTTCAGGCCTAAGGGAAACTAAGGGCAAGAATTGGTGTTCGAGCTAGGGCTTTGATATCTCAAAATCCCACTATCGGAATCGCATGAAATTCGGAGGGCTTCTTGAGGACACGCCAGAGTAGTTGTGGACCAAAAATCGAAGTATTTGGATAGCTAGATTTGAGATAGTTGATGCCCTAGGTGACCTAGAGGACTAGACCTAGAGAAGAAGAGAGGGGAGAAGGAAAATAGGTTTAAGGTGATCAACTTATGGTGGACCAGTGCCTAATCCTTTGGGGAGATTTGGAGTCAAGAGTAATTATGACTATGGACATTGAATTTTCTATGTTAAGTAGGCCTCAAAGATAACTTAGCATAGCATTAGGGCAG
>APFE030455096.1:21371-52417 GCA_000404065.3 Pinus taeda | reverse complement strand
AAAAAATATATATTGAATTTATTAATTGAATTTTTACCGTCAAAAATAGCCGTTTTGGAGTCGTTGGAGTCTCTGCTCTGTCTATTTAACATGCTATGCCAGATCTGTTTCTTCAACTTGTCCTGACGATGAACCACACTAGTTGGTTCGAAACGCGTCGACAAAGGTCTTTTGTCATGTGATCTACGCCGAAGCTCTTCTTACAACCATGATGGATCACAGAAGCCTCAATTCTACAAGAATTAAATATGTGTACAATAACACTATTGCTGCCGGAATGCATTTATTCACTTGGATTCATTTTTTTGATTTGGTTTTGCAGGTGGAAAGAAGCAATAAATAAATAGAAGAGTCCTCCACACTCTATGGAACAATACGTAACGCTTCGGCTCTAGTTCTATGAATCTGCCTCTTTTTTGTAGCTTGGTACTAGAACATCTTGTTCTAGCTTGGAACGAGAACATCTATCGTCCTAATGGAGCACAAGCCCGGGAAGCAAGCAAGGTTGTCACTAAAACAAAGGAAGGTGCATCAATGCGATGCACGGTATAAAGAAACACAATTGCTTCACCCTTCACCAGGCTTGTATGGTATGCATAAACAAGCAAACAAGTGTTGCACGAACAAACCAACAAACATGGAGGTAAAGTGTTGAAGAAAGAAGATCAAATGTTTATGGAAGATCTAATTATATAATATGTACATTGAATAGATGTGAATAATAGTGATTAAAGGCTAAAGTTGCAGGACATGTGGAGGAGAGCTGTTGACATGTGGACAAGAGTTGGCTTGGGGAGAAGTGTGAGTTTGACATGGGGCAGTGTAAAACTATTGACATGGGGTAGTCTAAAACTAGTTTCAAAACTTTGCATAAAAGTTAAAAAGCATCGCATTGAATTGTTTTAACTTTGGATAAAAAGTTTAAAACCCAATGAGTTTTTTGAAACTTTGTTTAAAAGTTTGTTTAACATGGAATGTAGTCTTATGACACTTTGTTTAAAAGTTTGTTGAACATAGAATGTAGTCTCGGGACATGTGAAGGTTCCAATATTAAGTTCAAATGAAAACTTTGGGTAAAAATTTGGTGAACCGAAATTGCAATCAGAAAGTTTGGGTAAATTTTGGTGTACCTCAATTTTTTTTTGTCAAAATAGTGATTAATGATCAGTCGACATGTGAAGGTTCCAATAATAAGTTCAAATGAAAACTTTCGGTAAAAATTTGGTGAACCGAAATTGCAATCAAAAAGTTTGAGTAAATTTTGGTGTACCTCAAATTTTTTTTTTTTATTGTCAAAGTAGCGATTAATGATTGATCAATGCCTGATCGCTAGAATCCCTGCAGTGAAAATAGCAATTAATGATCGGTCAACGCTTTTCCGATCGCTAAAGTCCCTGCAGTGAAAATAGCACTTAATAATCGGTCAACGCTCTACGGGTCGCTACAGTCCCTGCAGTGCGTAAGGCAGGGACTAATAAGATAAATTCTAAAATCATTAACTTCGATATCCGCAATCTTTAAGAAAGTTTTAGCGATATTCAACAGCTTAAAACATATTGACGCTTTCACCTCAAAGACCGAATAGAAGCAACAGACGGCATAAAACATGAAATAAGGGGAAATAACAGAGTGAATTCTACGACAGTAAAATATAAAGTTTACTACCTTATTAATATCTTCGGAGGTGAGAGCGGAGAGCTGAGCGTGAGGGCTGTCCGCAATCCCCTATCCTCAGTGCTTCGTAGTGCTTCCACTTTGCAGTATATATATTATGTGAAAATATAAATTTATTATATGAAAATATAAATGATGGTTTCGAGTTGTTTTTGTTGTGATTTTTTGGGAATTTCGGGTGTTTCAATTTAGGGTGCAAATTTGTGGTGAAATCATAATTTGTGTTATTTAAACTAGTTTTTTGATGTTATATATAGATTTAGTACTCTAAAAATTTCTAAGGCATTTCTATTGTGCAAAGTTTATTCATCAAATTTGTGATTTCAATAAATTCTTGAAATATTTTTAAAAAATTAAACCAGCTTCCAAAAAATCACACTAAAAACAACTAAAAACAAAATAAATTAAATTAATGAAATATTTTTTTATAGTTTTGAAAACTTCTGGAATTTTCATTTCATTTTAATATTTATTGGTTAAGGTTAAATTTCAACGTGTGCAAAGCAAATCAGTTTATAAAAAACACTTATTATTAATGACACCAAAGGTGTTTTATAAGGGAGGGTTGCATCCGCCCTTTTGTCGTCAAGGAAAAACACGTATTGAATTTTTGTTCTTATTCCCCTGACATGCATTGCATCGGATTCGACATGCGCCTTCGTGGTACTTTCGGACTTTACAAGATTCCATCAATGAAGTGGCCTGCGAGATAATGACACGAGGGATGAAGGTTAGACCTCTATCATCCACGTGATGGAGACATTAAATGTCTTAACCAATACAGTATCCACAGGTTTAGACATGTATTGCTTCATTATTCTTTATTACAAGGATTTTATATACACATATTTTGTTTAATTTTAAATGAGCATGTGATGTGAGTTTGTAAATGCTATTCAAGTTAGATTATGGTGTGACAAAGGAAACGAATATCAATGGTGTATATTTTAAATCTTTCGATCATTGTAATTTTTTTTTGAGATATTAAATTCTTTATAGAATCTTATTTTAATTAGATTGTAATTAACGATATTGATAAATAATGTCCTTTTTTAAATCTAAATAATAAGTTTAGGGAATATTTTTTAAGTTTAATTAATATTTATTAAAACTATAAAACTAATAGAAATTAAAATAAATTTAAAAAATATTAGAATTTTATTTAAATATAATAATAATTTATATTTTATTATATAAATAAAAAATAAGTTAGTTTTTGTGAGTTGGTTTTATTGGTCATGTTTTTCTTGCTAGAAAGTCACCTTGTTAAGGGGGAGGATTCCATTGATGTGCAAGTTCTTCAGGAAGCGCCTTCTAGTTTAGGCCAATGATATATAAGTGATAATAAGGTGGCCGGAAGTGATTCTCTTCGAGTGGATTTTGTCCGCAATATTTTTCTTGGGAAAAGTAAAAATAAAAGCAAATAAATAAATTATTTAAACTTAATTAATTTATAAATAAACTATTTTAACCAATGAGATATTGCTGGATGTATTACATCTACTCAAAATAAGTATGGTTTGCTAAAATAAGTATAGTTTACCAGACCTTAAAAAGGTAAGAAATTAATCAAAATTCTTTAGCATTTTATTTCTATGCTCAAAAAGAAGTAAAAGAAGGTTGGTTCTATGAGAAATATATTGATATTGGTCTAGCTAAAAGCACCTTGTTAATGGGAGTTGATGCCCTCTAGATTAGGCTCTGATAATAGGATCCTTTTGAATGGATTTACCCACATATTTTCTCGAGAAATAATTAAGAATAAGTAAATAAATAAATTAAAATTATTATTAAATTATTTAATTTATAAATAAAATATTTTAACAAATTATATTGATGATGATTTACATCTACTAAAAACTACATGGTCTAATAGACCTTAAAAAAGTAAGAAATTAGTCAAAATTCTTTAGCATTTTATTTTTATGCTCAAAAAGAAGAAAGAGACGGTTGGTACTATGAGAGATATATTAAAAATTAGAAAGTGTGTGAGTATAAGTTGGACAATTTAAGAGAATGTGCTTTTCATCTTCAACCCTTTTAAGACTTCATATGATGATGAATGATTGTTTTTTATGCTTAATGCTAATAAGTGTTATTAATATATGTATGAGGTATGGGTACATTAAGGGATTTGATCCTTCTTTAGGCATCATAGATCTAAAATTAAGATGGAGCTACATTGCTTCATATATATATTTCTCATAACGAATATATTTCTTTTCTATAGGAGGAATATGTATATTCTTAGAGGGATTTCTTAGATAACAAGACTTGAAGCCATTACAAGACATACTTATTGTAAGTTGAGCAAGTTACATGAACCAGGGTGGGGAGGAGAACAATGAATTGATACATAAATATTTACTTAAAGGGAACATTAAAGAGGACATTGAAATATTTTATTTTAATTCACATTAAATTTTTTTTTGTTATTAATATTTTTCCTACATTGTATCTATTAATTCTTATATATAATAATTGATATTGGAAATAGTTTATCTATAATCTAATTTAACTATATATTTTGTTATTAATATTTTTTAAACATCATGCGTTAACTTATATTGAAAACAAAAATTAATTACATATTCAATGGACTAATGCAGTTACCAAACTTCAACCAAATAAAACATAAATTTTTCATACTTAAAAGTAATGAATTTGGTAAAATTTTAAAAATATTGAATTAAAATAACATGAAAGATAATGTTAACAACGGCGTTAATTGCTAGATTAATAATATAATAAAAAATATATAAGAAAGAATAGAATTATCTAGAAATTTTGTGTCTTTCTTTGATGTCCATGGAAGAAGGTAAAAGGAAGAGAATAAACTAATTTTGTCCATATTTTAAGTTATCTATCATGGTGAAGCATGGATTAGTGTCCACTTTGAAAGAGAAACACTATTACATAGTTAAAATTAGTTTCAAACAAAGAAATTTGTGGATCTGAAGATGATTTACAACACTATTTGATGGTGAGAGACTGCAACATTTTTAATTCTTCACTTTACTTCTTCTTTCTTTCTTTCCTCCTCCTTCTTATTCTTTTTTCTATTTTTCTATTTCATATTTATTTCCAATATAAGAAAAACAATGTAGATGATTTAGGTTATGTATGCTACATTATCATTATTACATTTTTTAAAATTATTTTATTATATTGATCTTCTCAAAAGTCGATGTTTTAATGTTCAAGAAGAACATATCATTTTTTAAGAAATTAAATGGAAATTATACTTCCCATTTTCATACAAAAATGATGGATTTGATAATACATAGTAGGTACATTTCATTTCCATCTTATTGAAATTTAGTCTTGGTTCCTACCTTTTCCCCTTTGATGTTACAATTAAATTTTTTATCAAATTGAAATTTTGTTAGTGTGGCACTTCATTTACTAACATTTAGATTTATTTCTCCATGATGGTAAACCTAAAGCTTAACATCACTTTACTTTGTTCAGAATTTAAGCAAATCATTTTTTTCCACGAAGCTTATTTAAAGATAAGTTGAACAAAAACATGCTAACATCGGTGAAAATGTCCAACCTGTTAATTAGTAAACAAAATCCGAACAAATTTTAAATGAAAAAAATTATTCAAATTTCCATTCATGCTAATGTGGATGCATGTTATAGTATACATTTTATGCTAAACCATTATAAATGTATGGAACTATTAGGGAAGAGATGAATAACCACAACTACATCATGGAATTAGAGAAGGTTAGTATTGTTAGTTGGTGATATGCCCTATGATGTCTCAACGTCATGCACACATGCTTTGGTCATTTGTCACATGTTTCTTACCTATAAATTGATATGTTCAACAAAAATAAACCAAGCAACATTATATTTGGCCAAAGTCTTAATTTCCTATTCAATACTTCATGTAAGTTAAAATTATTCAAAATAAAAAGTAATTTAGCCAAATATACCCAACTGAAAACAAAATAAGACTTGTGATTTTTCTCTATAATGTTTTTAAAATCTTCATTTAAGATTTTTGTTTGCACTTAGAACTTCTGGTTCTATTACAAGAAAGTTTTTGAAATCCCTTATGAAAGCGATGGGACTATGGTTCTTTGAGGAATATTATGGTATCTACACAAATACTATGTTATTTTAGGGTCGACATTGGTGGTGTGCCAAAATTTTATATAAGCATCATGGTTTTGACATTAGTGGTGCGCTAATATTTTACTTAAGCATATGGAGTCTACACTATCTTTATTCTCTTTTAGAATTGGTATTTCGGGTATGACAATATGTTAAATGCAACATGCTAGAACCAACTATTTTCATTTCACTAATTTGAAATCAATGCATTTCTCCTCCCCATGTAGTATTATAAATTCGTAAGGAAATAGAGAGTGAAGAAAGTAGGTGATAATAATTCCTACTGTGACTACTTGTAACTCTACTAGCATGTGGGCATCCATATATTTCTTCTCAAAAACATGTGTTTTTTTTAATTACGATTGGTTTTCATGCACTAGCCTATTTTCATCTCCATTTGACCATTTATGTAATTCGTGTAATAGGGAAAAATTTGGCGCACCCAAGTATAGCCCTTTTGACTATTAGATAATGTGATCCTTTGGTATATTCAAATGATAAGAAAGTTGGCAAGTGTTAATGTGTTATAATTTGAAAGCATCTATCACTTGTGAGTTTCACATTTTTGTGAACATGATAAGATGTATTTAGCTATATTTCATAGAATTGTTGTCCCACTATTAATTTTACATGAGTATATTTGCTATTGTCTTTGACAAACTTTATATTGTCCATTGGACACTTTGATGTTATCCTAAAAACTACACTCTACTCTCCTTTTACAATATAGACACCATGTATTCTCTTCGGTGTCTCCTTCCCCTGCTTCAGGTGTATGCTAGTTATTATTATTAAAGAAGTTAACAAAATTATGATTTTTTTTTTAAATTTAAAAACTCTCAATACTAAAGTTAATATTAAAAAAAAAATTTATGAATAATTATTATCATTAAAATATCCCCAATCAGGTGATTAATGAAGGAATGGATGTGGACAGGTAGGATTGTTGGCCACAAGAAAGTAAATGCTGTCAGGAAACCTTGATGAATATCACTACACGTGTGTCCATGACAAAGTTTCACAAACCTACGTTATTTGGCCACACGGGAAGATCTTGCTTCATATTCAAGGGGGGAGTGATGATTGGCTTCCCTTTCCTACTACCCCCCATTATTATATCTCTGTAGTGTTTTTTTTCCCATCTCTACGATGAATTGTATGTGTATTCTTCTTTCTTTACTATTTCTATGAAGTGTTTATGCTCTTTCCTCCCGTTCTCTTCATCTAGTTAAGCTCAAAAGATCTGGATGTGTTTTCTAGTCTTTTTAAGCTTTGGTTTTTTAATACTTCATACTAATATTTTTACATTTGTCACCATGAACTATCAACGAGCACCATGTGGAAGAGTTGGGAGGACGTAATTATTTGCATAATGCATGAGCTAGGTTCTGAGTTGAGTTTTTCACTTCCAACTTCCAACCATCACAACCAAACTTTTCTAGAATTGCAATATAAGATTTTCCAAAAGTGCAACTGTTGAACACCCGAATTTCGTGTTTTTGACAACTCTTTTTCATTCCATTTCTCCCTTTTTGACCTTCTTAACTACAATTTGGGTATCATTTTACAAGGTCGATAACATAGCAGCTATATAATCATATTCTATTTCATGAATATCACTTGTCTTTATTATTTAACTAAGGCATAACACAATGAACTAAAAGCTCTAAGATGTTTGGATCGAGGTTTGAAACCAAACCATGATTCATATGGTGCAATTTCATCCAAAAAAGTAGTAAGAGACTTGTTCCTTAAGTAGATTGTTGTATGTATTGCTTTTTCCAAATATGAAGGACTTACCTTTTTTAAAGTTAGCATGGATCTTGCCATCACTAACAAGGTATTCATTCTCTCTACTACTTCGTTTTGTTGTGTAGTGTATGCATTTGTAAGTTGTATTTTGATACCATTGTCCCTACATTAAGTTTGGAATACATTGGAAGTGAATTTCCCTCCATTGTCTGTCCTGAGAGTGTCATTTTTCTATTTAACTTCATTCTCAACTAGTTGGCACAAAGTATTAAAATTTTGAATATTTCTGACTTTTGTTTCAAGAAATAAACCCAAGTCATTCTACTAAATTCATCAATGAAGACTAAAAAGTATCAACAACCTACTAGATAAGCCTGTAGAGGTCCACAAATGTCACTGTGCACCAATTGAAAATTCATGTTTGCATGCCATGAACTTGTTGGAAAAATCCCTCGAATTTGTTTCCCGTAAATGTAAGCTTCACATCTTGTATTTTCTTTCTTAAAAGTTGGAAGCCCTTTAACCATTCCCATATTTTGAAGTTGAGAGAGACTTTCAAAGTTTAAATTCCCATATCTAACATGCCAACACCTTATTGGTGAAATATATTTACTTGTTGTTCCTGCAAAATTAGGCTTACATGGAATGATTTTTCCTTTCATCCTTATAAGTTTTCCATCTTCATATATTTCCAGAACTATTTTCATATTCTATTTGATGGAGTTGATTTTTACTAAGACATCCTCCATAACAACCTGATGTCATGCTTGTCGAATTGTGGCTAATGAAAAAAAAATCTTCTTGAAAATTGGTACATACCAAACATTTGAAATTGGTTTTTCTCCAATGCCAAGAAGAGAAATTTTTACTACACATTTTCCACAAGGAGTATGTTTTGTATCATCTACAAGAAAGATTGAAATGAGTTGGAACTGTTGAAAAGTCCAAAAGAAGTCATGTTGAAAAGGCATATGTTGTGTTGCCCCTGTATCTAAGATCCAACCAGCTTTGTAATCACTTTTAAGATATCTGGAGACATGTAATGTCATTGATTCTAAACATTGAAGTGTGGTGAAAAAATATTCTAAGCCATCTTCATCTTGATCATTAGAAAATTGAGCCAAATGTTGTTGAAACTTTGGAATTTTTTCATTAGAAGATTGACAATATTCAGCATAATTACCAACTTTGTTACATATTTTATAAACAACTTGATTGAAATATTTGCCTATGCCTTGACTTTTTCCTTTGTCTCTACTTTTTCCTCTACCTTGAATTTTCCCTCTGCCTTGATTTTCTCCTCTTCCTTCATTGTTTCCTCCGCCTTGAGTGTTTCCTCTACTAGAACTATTTCTTGTGCTAAATTTGTTCCCTCTATCTTGACTTCTACCATGACCTTGTCCTCTATATTCTCCTTTATTTTGATTGTTGTGCCCTCTTCCTCTACCTCTGAAACTTTCAATTGAAGGTTTATTAGTGCTAGCTTCTGTAAAGAAGACATCTTCTCCAACTTGTTTGTTCTTTCTAAAAGTTTTGTCATGTTGAGCTATAATTTCACTTAACTCATCAAATTTTAACTTCTCTAGCTTTCCAGTTACTTGTAAAGTTTCCAAGAAATGTGTATATGAAGAAGGTAAACCAACAATTAAAATAGTAGTCATGAAACTATCATCCAATCCTTGAAATTCAACCTTTACTATTTACTATTTAATGTTCTTAAGTCTATAAATGTACTCAAATACATCTCCCCCTTTTGTCAAATTATATTGAAGAAACTTCAATTGAAGGTTAAATCTCTTAGATTTTGGTTGTGTATCAAATAAATCTTTAGATGTTTTCCAAGAAGACCATGCATCAGAAGCATTTCAATGTCAACATACATTTCATCATTAACTCAAGATTTAATTAAAGCTAATGGTTTGACATTCTTAATCACCCAATTTATCTAGTGAGTTTGCATCTGTAGGTTTGTTTGGTTTAACATCACCATCAGATCGATCTTGCCAAATTTCATTGTAAATCAAAGTGCTTTCTATGTGCCTTTTCCATGTCTTGTAATTATTTGAGCCTTCATGTTTCTAAAAATCAGAAAATAAATTTTCCAACTTGGCCATCATAAAAGTAAATGTATGCACAAAGATAGATCATGCACCAAAAAAAGAAGATGAACAACACACCATGAAAAACTCCACAAAAAAAATATCTATCGAGGTTTGGCCTTGACCCTCATATAGTGTCCTTGGCTAAACATATATTCACCATGGTTGACCATATTATCAATTGTTAATAAAGAATACTAAACCATTCTCTTGAAGAGGAGGGTCCACCATCTTGAAGATGTATGATAGCTCTAATATCAAAGGACGTAGATCAAACTCGAGTTGGGGGTAATAACCTCGATTTTGGATGGGAAGACTTAGTCATTGTTGAAGTTGTAGATAAAATTCTACCACCACATGTCAACCCACCTTTAACTAACCTTGTTAATACTGTACTTTTATAGTTGAGTTCCTATTTCATAGAGTCTTTTTCCTTGTTCTGTCATCCAATGTGTAGTGATAGTGGTGCTTCTACCATGTGGGAGATGGGTCTATTGGTTGTAGTATTAGTATATCAGTGTCCCAACATTTATTTTCAACTGGGAGCTTGTAAGCTTAGAGAAGAAACACTGTAAATGCCTAAAAATACCCTGGAAATCTTGCAAAACCAATCCTTACCCTAACCAATTCGTTTAGCATTCTTCTAGGTTCTTGCAATAAAAAATTATGCTCCTATTCTAATTCCTGCAAACACTCAACCAGTTTATTAGAAACAATCACTATAAATCTAATCCTAGCCTCTTAATTTACTAAGAAAATCATGCATGGAAATTGTCTCTAAAAACGAAACAACACCACAGTATAAATTCTAGATAATCGACACAATACTTATGCCAAATAGAGAATACACTAACTAATAAGAACTCTAATGCATATCCCACACTCATGTTCTTTCCTCTATTAATCATGTGTACAACCAAGCAATTAAAGGAATGGATACAAACTCAACTTATGGTGTTACCAAATAAAAAAAATGCATCAACTATAAAATACTTCTTATATATAAAAATGATCTATTTCTCTAACATAATCAATCAACACAATCCCATATTCATTCAACCAATATCTCACTTCATTAAAAATATATCACACCTGGAAATATTGTGTTGACCAATCTAGTGCAAAAAGGATACCGAGAGTAAATCGCTTTATAGTTCAAAAAATGTGAACTAAAATCCTAAAATCAAATACTCTAAAAAGTTATATGCATAAACTATAATGATACAACTCACCACCCTTCAAACAAGTGTTTTGACATACTACAAGAGTAGGATGAATAACAATCGGGTAGATCATTACTTGAAAAGGGTACATAGTGATAAAGGTACAAATCAAACTATAGACAACCTTGTCAAAGAAACTTTGAATATGTAACTTGAACAATAAACTTTCTCATACACAATAATCCTCCTTAGTGTTCAATACTTATCAAATATTTCAAGTGTGTATCATGGATATGATTCACATCTCATAACTGTTGGTACTATATTTGTGGACTAAATAAAAATAATAACATAATATGCAAACTTCTAAGTCTATAGACTCTTTTCTTATCAGTGAAAAAATAGATCAAGTAATGACAAAGTTTGTATTAAAGTTCTACCCAAATGGTCCCAAAATAGTGTAACATGGATCATGAATACAAATCAAGATTATATATTTCCCAAACCCCAATATCTTATCAAAGCATTCAATATCAACCATAGATTAAGATCATGTATTGGCATTTGGATCCAAGTAACAAAAGAGTTTGAAATTCAATTATTAATTTTACAATGACATAGAGTTATAAATCTAAATGGATTTCCATCTCTTGTATCAAGATTTGTAGATTCGTTATTTGTTTTAAAATATCTCTATACCAAAACCCTATTGAACCATTACACACTAGTAATAGAATATTATAACAAAATATTAAATAAATTAATATCCCCGAAGCGTATAAATATTTAGGATCCCAAATTATAATATATATTCATACCAAGAACACACAGATCATGTTTTCCACCAGTATTCACCACACAAATGTTCACACTACTTCCAGATCTCAATACGAACCGGGAATAGACTAACGAGTTATGTAGATCATGGAAGAGACAAACTATAAATTACACACATAGATCTATTAGGTTTGAAGGAAAATTAAAATAGCCAACACACTTGACATAAGAAACACACTCATGCCTTATTATATTAGTAACCAATCCAAAAAATAATGTACACGAGTGGTGACAAGTAGGATTGGTTGTGCCCTAACCAACCAGCGCTCACCCTTAACGAAATATTTAAATGAAATGATGCAAATAACCATTAAATACACAAAAAGTTTAGAGGGAACCTAGAATCAAGTTGTTTATATTAAATATGTAACCAAATCCTTCAATACATGGCTATAGTCTCAGAACCAAGTGATTGAAGGAGCAACATTGTTTGTTAAACCAATAGCATCTAGTTACTAGGATATCACTAACTTGGCACGAAACCACAGTCCGGCTGTTATAAATCATACAATACATCATGGTCATGACAAGCCAATCCATTACAAGGAAAAATATTATAGATCCTAACAACTTGTAACTAGTGGAAAATATGGTAAATCTCAAACTAAATAAGGATTTTACATATACGATGTGTTGGAGACTTGGAGAGTAGTTCCTTTCTTTTGGCTAGGAGTTTAATGATAGTGATAGCAAGTATGATTTGACTCAACCCTAGCTCCACAAAAGTCTCTCACACATATATACTAACTAATCAATCATTGGCCCTTGTGACCTATCTTGTTGACCATAAAATGTGTGTTCCTCTTTTGGTGCAAGATCTATATGGGCAATGTAGGAATTGCATAAACTTATATTGGTGAGTTATAATACACATAAACCTTGGAAAACATAAATAAATGATGGAATTTGATTAAGAAACAAAGTTTACATTCTTACTTTTAAACAAAGTAGACATTAGACCCAATCCTTCATTTTTGTGTCAAAATGACAAGGAAGTGCAAGGTAAAAGGGGGAAATTGGTAAGGAAAGGGGGTCAAAATAAGATGGTGTAAGGGAAAAAATAAAGAGCAAATTAGGATTCTAAGAGGGTCTCTCATTTCCATCCACATTGGGAGTGTCTTCTTTCATTTATTATTTACCACTAATCAATGTGATAGGTCCAATTACCTCGATTTTGACTATCCATATGCATTCACAATGGGGCATCCCAATAGTTGCTACTATAACCCTAATAAGTTTTCCAAGATTTTATGTGTCACTTCCTCCATCAAGCTTCATGTTGGAACATGTGCCAAGTTAAGTAAGCCCACAAGAGCTAGGTGGTTTCCACCTAGTTTATTCATCAGTACGGTCACAATCTCTTATATGATATATTATGTTTGGCAAGCTTGTTGATGCAATCTACATTTGTCCTTTATTCATCTAGGATGTAATACTTCTTTTGGAGGAACCTATAATCCTTCAAGTATAAATATGTTTGGAGGGATGTCATTCTTTAGAGGGTTTAAAACCTTTAGAGGGGATAGTTTACTTGGGGGAAATATCCCTTGTCACACCACTATTCAAACGAGTTTTCATGCTTATGACAATGGTTTTGCACTAGAACTTCTACATTCTAGTGTCGGGTATAATCCCATTTTCAATCATGCCTTAGAGAGTTGCTTTGTCTTTGGGGGTAATCCCCCTAAGGGTAATCATCCTTCACCATGATGGTTAGTCTAGGGCCTTAGTACTCTAGCACTAGTCAATTGTTTGGTAAATTTTTTTCTTCTCGAAAATTTTTATAGGGGGGTCACAAGGTTTGTCTATCAGTTTTTCTCAAACTTTAGACCAGTTCAACCAAAATCAGCTTCCATTTCTAGCATCCCTTCATTTTATTGAGTTTTATAAGATAACCAATGAACACATATTCCATGATCCTAGGTGGCCTCCAATGCCTACCAAATTACCTTCTCATATTCCCAAGTTTGAAGGAAAACTAAGAGAGAAGCCCGGCCACGCATATTGCCACTTATCATCTATGGTGTTCTTCTAATTCCTTAGTAATTGGTTCTACAAATTCCCTCAAACCTCTACAAGAAATACAAATGTTAAATATATCTAGATTTAATTTAATCTATTCGAAAACTAACAAATATACCATTTAATTGCATATAAACTAACCAAAATTGACAATAGTATTTTTCTCAAGTTGATTATTGATTTTTCCTTTTTATTTTAAAGTACTTTGTCCAATAATAAAATGTCAATATTTCATGGCTTTGGCCCTTTTGGGTAACCTTAGCTACTTCTCATTACTTTCTCATGGAGTCATATCCTGCTTGTAGTTTTAGTCCCATTTTTCTCAACCCAATGATGTATTTTCATTAATAATTGTGTGTGCATCATTTACATTACGTGGTCATGGACATACTATTTAGATCATAACATAATTCATACATATATTCATTACACAACATTTCAATGGTCTAAATTGGGGTGTTACTCTACTATCAAATTTTGTTGATTCATTTGTTAATAACAAAACATTGTAAGTTTTTATTATTGTGATGTTTCTATGTTACCTTTAAAAATTGTCAATATGTCTTTAATTGACAATATCTCATCACTATCTTATTTACTTATAGATCATGTTAAGACATGTTGTAATGGGTAGATTCAATACGATTATATGGTATGGTAATGCTTATTTATGGAAATGCAAAGTGTATCATCATCATTTACATGGATTTTATGAAGTTGATGATGTTCTTTGGAAGCTTTTAGTTATAGAATATTGCTATTAAGAGACACGCTAACTTCAATCAAATGTCGAGAATATATCAAGTGAATATTAATAGCATGGTAAAAACATGATAAGCACTCCAACTCAAAGATGATAACCTAACCTAATTGTTCTAGTACTTATGCAGAAGTTACCTTAGCTTTAGTTTCATTCTAATTTCATTTATGGTCTCTAATTATCTTTAGTGATAGATAGTCATATTTATGAGAATTTAATTTCACTCTAATTTTATTTATGATCTCTAATTATCTTTAATTATTTTTAGTTATAGATAGTCCTTTTATGATAATTTTTTAGGTTAAGTCTGCAAGCTAAAAACGAAGAGGTGAAAGTATTATTTTTTAGTAAGGAAAATAAATTATTATTTTTAGTCATGCATGTGAAAGAAAAAAAGTTGTTTCTAGTTATTAAAGGAAAATAAACTACTCTTAAGAGGTTTTTATTTATTTAAGCATGTGGCATATACTTAGCCTACTTTCGAAGAGCTCTATTGTGAGAGGTACTTTGGTATTGATGCCAAAGAAAGTAGACTTATTGCATATAGGATCCCTATCATAAGATATTGTATATGCTAGAGGATTTGTGACTACATAATATCTTGTGTTCAGTTGGATATTGTGCATATATTTTTTTGATCTTAGTGTAAAGTTTCTTGTTAAGTCTAAGTAAACTATTACATATTGTCATTGAGTTATGGTTTTACAAAGGGGTTCATCACCTATTTTGTGGCAATTTCACTAATTGGGATAGAAAGTGTCTTTATGGTGTCATAAAAAAATATCTTTGACTTAGAGATTAAGTTATATTAGCTAGTTGAATGTGATCTTGTTGAGTAAGATACATATAAGTTATTTATGTTTTTGTTGTTGTTTTCATTGTTTAAAGTTGATTATTTTCCCTAATAATTTTAAAGAAATTAATTATACATGTTATGGTTATGTATAGCTTGGACTGGCTTAATGATTAAAAACATGAGTTCCCTCATATGCAATCAAATGAATCTAAATTGGGTAGAGTATGTACACCTCTTTGGGCTTCAACAATTAAATAAATGTGTAAAATAAATCCCTTATCCCACAAAAGAAGATATTTTACACCAATTTAATGCTTGAAATTAACTCTACCCTTAAATTTAATCCATAAAATTAATACATAATAAAAACTTAAAAAATGAAATAAAAATTTTCATTAATAAACTTTTAATCAAAATTTACAAGACTATCATAAATATTTTAAAATAAAATAAATAAAAAATGAAATTAACAATTGAGGAATTTTTTTACCAATATCTTTTTTCAAAAAAAAAATCTCCAAAAAATTCCGTGTATTTTTTAAGGCATCCATACGTTTGAGTATATGCAGGTCTTATCCTAAAACACTTTATTTAAAAATTAAATTAACTCCTTATTATCATATTTAATTTAATTTTATATAATTTATAAAAAATTTACTTCTTTTATTATATTTACCTATGATATTTGAGTTATTTGAACCTTTATAATCCACATTTTTTAATATCACACAAATTAAAGTTTGAGATCTTTTTGTAAGTTTGACAAGATTGATTTGATTCTTTCATATCAAGGAGTGTTTTAAGATAACACTCAATTAGTTTATCCAAGACGGCAAGTGGACCAAAGGTTAATATTTATCTTCAAAGTATTTAAGCCTTTTTAATTTTCATTTTGATATTGATTAATTAAAAAAAATAATATGAACAAGTGTCATAAAGTGAGTTATAACTTTTTGGGTATGTGGTATTGATAAGCTATGATAGGAGTCTATGGTATTGTAACAAAGTCTATTTATAGATTAAAAATCTTTTCATGATTAAGAATCCTTTTCAATCTTTTTTTAATTATAATTTGTCATTATATATTAATTCTTTATAATTAAATATTCATAAGAAGTAAAACATAAAAGTAAAAATTTTAGTATTACTTTATATGATTCTTTTAATTTTTATTTTATAGATAGATTTTAAAATTTAAAACTTTTTTTTTCTTATAAGTTATATTATTTTTTTGAAAAAAAATGTTTAAATTATTATTTAAAACTATATTTTTGAAAAGTTAATAAGATTTATAATTATTTTAATTATATAAATTAAATAGTTGGTGACAAAAATGGCTTTATATATTATTGCATATTATCAAAAATTTAAATAATAGAAAAAATTATTAACTATTAAATTAAATTTAGTGACATTATTATTATTAATTATAAAAATAATTAATACATAAAATTACAAAAATTCTTAATTCATCATGGAGATTCAACTCAATTTTATTTTGTAAATTCTAATTTATAAGAAAGCTTTGTTCTAATATCATTGCCTAATACTATGGTTTACTCATACAACTCTGAAAAAAACCTATAACTCAAATTCATATTACAATTTTTCCAGTTAATAAATTTAACTAAAAATAAAATTATCTGGCAAGAACCAAACAGTCAATCTAATGTACTCCTCTCCATAAAAATCACACATTTAATTAATTTATAACTATTACTTAAAATAATATTAAAAAATATATTACTATCAACCTAATAATAGTGGGCTACAACGAACATCCAAGTCGTCTGCATGATTGATTATTAGTCCCTGTACAATATAGAGCACTGTGAGTTATTAGTCCCTCCGTGCCGAGCGCTTTAGTAGGCCCTCATACCCACTATAGAGCATTGATTAACCTGCTTTAAAGGAAAATATGTTACCCACTCGTATGTTGCTTCTTCTAAATCTTCCACATTTTTTCCGTTCAGGGCACAAAACAGGTCTGAGACCTATTAAGAACAGCATTTTCTGAAAATACTTAACTCTAAGCCAGGCTGAACGTATTTTCCACCTTTATAGGTGATACAACCAGCTAATTGGTTCTTGAGCACTCGCACTACACGAACTTTATGCAGAGCACTATTTGCTGGAATGCATTTTCCTGTTTGTGGTGCAAAAGGATTCTATTGTCTAGGGCGAATATATTTACAAATTCAGTAGAATTTTCGATAGATTGTAGAAATTACAAATAAGAATTGCAATATAGAATTATTTCAGTGAGAATGGACCTAACCATCCGTTTCATTACAAGTTTCAGCCAAATTAGCTGCCAGTGTAGACTCCAGTTACAAACATGAAAGCAAGGCAACGACATGTAAATGTGGGTGAGGATATATCATTGTCCGAAAGCATACGGACTTTATTCCAGAAAATAATTGCCAACTCCCAACTCATTTAAACATCAACTGAAATAATTCGACGGATCTTTTACAGTATCCACCAATCTCAGCGAATATCTAATCAGTATAATTATGTCAATGCATATCGTCGGACTCTCACACAATCTCATAGGGATTAAAGAATGGGGACCGTAATTTTATGCGGCATGCTGGAATTTCGAAACAACGAACCTAAAACGTTCACACTGCCGAATTATTCCCGCACAAGCCTATGAAAGTGAAAACCGTTGGGCTTAAAGAATCTAAAAAATAAATCGAATGGCCTAAAGATTTAGAAAAGAAAAATTCGAAAAATTAATAATTGCTGCCGACATACGAAATGGAATGGGATGCTTTATTTAGTGTAAGATTTATGAGATCAATAACAGGTTCCACTGGCACTGCGGTTTTGGATCTAATTCACGAGCATAATTCTTTTTTCTTTGGGTTTTTTCGTGCATTTTAGCTGAAATCTCAACTCTCATTGTTTTTGAACTCCAAATCCATTATAAATTTGGCAAATAATAGAGACACATTGAATTCATCAAACCTAGATACATGAAAATGTCAAATTAAAAATCCTGCTCCAGACTTTCCACTCTGTCTCCATCACTTACATCTATGGGAGACGTAATGGAGAAGCAAATAGCCTCTCAAAGGAAGGATGCAACCCAGCTCAGATCCGAACAAGGTCTTCAAATATGTTGCCTATGGTTCATTTCTTAGATCCAGACAAATTCTGATTTAAGTGAACACACCTGCAAATAATTTAAGAAATTGAATGTACCTGCGAATGATTTAAGATCTGCTGGAAGAATGTGTAATAGAAATGCTCCAACACTGCATGTTAAAGCAATGATTAATCATCATAAAAACTGGTTTCTGGAACAGAGTTTAATCAAATATAAAATTGTTTCTACAGAGGAAAAACCACTAGGATCCTAATTCCCCGTTTTATTGTACTTTCTAATTTCTTTTTAATCTTAAAGCGTTTTTCTGTTTTGGAAAAAAATTCAAGATTTTATATTTAAAATGTTAACCTTTTGGAATTTCAAAGATTTTGGTTACTTAAGGTTTTAGTTATTTGAAACGTCGATTAAATTTATCTCTAGTGCCTAAAATAAGGAACGTTTTAAAGCTTCCCAGCCAAAACTGCGAAACGTTCCACGGAGAGAAGTTCTTTTGAAAAGGAAGCTGAATTCAGCTAAAAACTGAAAATCATAATAATAATAAAAAAAATCAACTCAAAAGTTATGGCCACAAGCCTTGTAAAACTAAATTAACCTGAGGATGGTAATGGATAATTTAGAAGGTAGCCAGTAAAACCACAGACGAAAATGGCAAAAGGACGGTACGCTCATTGCAATGTCCACAATCTTGCAGCCAAGTAACTAAAAGTCTTCTTAAACATGTAAGCCTCGACGCGATGAGGCCAGTACAAAGATGCAAAATATTAGACATTTGAAACCCAAGTTATTTTCTCGACATTTTTTGTGCTTAATTGATTAGAAATAAAATATTCAACAAGGAAATATAGGCAGGAGTGAATGTGATCGGAAAAGTGCTCGTGATAGTAGAAAACTTCAGAACAAGGTAATAAGGAAAAATCTAACCGTGTTCACTGCAATATCCACAATCTTGCAGAAAAGTTACTCAAATGTCCTCTTAACTTCTAACCTTGGCACAACAAGGACATTACAAAGATCCAAGAAAAATGTGAGTTTTTGATAATTTCGTGTAGGAAAGGTAGAAGACAAAGTATGGATTCACACAAAACACTAGCCGCTGCTTTTCTATTGATCACACAAAATATGATACTTACAATGAACCTGATGAAAGGTATTTATCCTTTTCCAACTAGCTAATCGCTTAAAAATATCTTGACATGTGACCACATGCAATCACACACTCAAAGTCGTCTATTACTTAACTCAACTTGACTCAACAGTCAAACACTCAACCATTCAATTACTTAACTCGACTTGACTCAATACTCAAACACTCAACCACTCAATTACTCAGTTAACTCACTCTATGTTTTAGCTAACTCCACATGGAGGAGTAGTTACTATTTCTAACACTCCCCCTTAATTACGACCGTATGACTCAACATGATTCAATTATCACTCAAACATGTACGCTAGTCTATGTCTATGCTAGGCTTATAATGACTCTGTTACTGCCAGCCTTTGAAGCCTTCAATCAATGATCAAATATGCTCTTACAAAGTGGTCTCAGAGTGTCAAAGTCAAATTTTGTCATTTCAGTGAGTTTTCAAGTAAAATTTGATCACTAGGTATTAGTTCTAGGGTTGTTTTCACTCATTCCAAAGTTTTCCAACTATCTTAACATTTGGCTGAGTGTACCATCATTCAAAAAGTTGTCAGCATCATTCCAGGTTCCAATGGGCCATTTTACACCTTGTTTGTGCTTCACTTGTACTTGGATAAGGTCCATTTCCCTCTCCTAGGGTTTTAAAGGTAATTTTACTTGGATGGCCAAATGATCAACAAAACTTGTGTCTTGATGTTCATACACCTTCCCCTATCCTTAATATACCTTCTTAAACAATTCCCATCACTGATATCCCTCAACTTTATCATTTTCCCACAAACCTAGCTTATTGCTACAATTTGACAATTTTCTAGGCTAGGCTTGTGTTTTGCCCTTTTGAATTCCTTCCGTTTATTTAATCTTTGAAATTCCACTTTCTCCCGATTCCTAACATCCCTCTTTACTTTCCAAAATTTTATCAAGAATTTAGAAGCCCCTTATCCCCTTCATTTCCCTTCATTTCTACAAATTCTCTGTTCCACATATCGGGATAGGTTTTCTTCACACTATGTTTCTGAGCAAACAAAGATGAATTTGACAAAAGTGAGAGAGGTTTTTATCCACAATTGACCTAAGAATAAAAACCTCTATCAGTGTTTACACAGGTTTCATGGTTTGGAGGAATGTCGAAAACATCATTGGCCTTAGGAGGATTGATGCACTTATGGAGTAACTTTTGGAAAATCAAGATTTCACCTATCTGGGATGTTCAAATGATTTTTTTGATAATTTAAATGATATCTAGACAGAGATAAATTTCCAATGAGCTATCATGAGCTCAATTTGGAGTTGAGGAAGACCGTCAAAAATTGACTGCAATAGCACTTTGCATTTAGGCAACCTCATTTTGCACATTTTGACCAGTCTTGGGAGATTTCACTTTTGACAGGTCCAATGAACTCCAAATTGAAAAATTGAAGATTTTTTCGAAAGTAGACTCAATAAGCTTTCCAACGTGCTATCACACACCTAATTTGGACACTGGGAAAGCCTTCAAACATCTTATGCAAAAAGGTGTTGCACATGAGGGAGGCGCTGCGCATCAGAGGGTTGGCACAGTGCATCAGAGGACTGCTGCGCATCAGATAGTTTTTGCCGGTGTAAATTTACAAGGGAACTGTGCATCAGGAGGGTGTTGCGCATTGGGCCCAGTGCGCTACGCATTAGTCCAGAAGTTACCCAAACATTCCAAATCAATCAATAACCCTACAAAATGTTGCATGTCTCTTCTACAAGTAAGTCTTTATTGCATTTGAGTTGAATTTGATCTTCCACATGTGTTCTTCATGAGTTTTTCATTTTGAAAGTTAAACCCTAGCTTGTCTTCATTATTTTCCATTTCATTGTACAACTTTCACTCCATAATCACAACCAACATCATTAAAACCCTTTTCTCTCTCCCATTGCCTTAAATCACTCCATTTATCCTATTTTCCATATCCCACTCCCCTAAAACAACTCATTCCCTTCATCAAACCTTAAATCCCTCACTAAAATGAGTTTCCCAAAACTTATCCTTTCATTCCCCAACTCCATTTCCCATTAGTAAAATCTCTTCATACTCATCTTCCTTGTCCTCCCTCATGAACATTTTCCACCATATCATCATCACATCACTTCCCTAAGACAAGCACCAAACACCATGATAAGAAGCTATGAAACAAGTTACGAAGAAGAAACACTTAGTGACAGTTCCATGGAGAGACTTAAGGAGCAAAAAGGAGCATGATAAGCTAAATATCTTGGTTGAGGCTTCACTAGCCCAACAAAACAATTAATGAGGGACCCATGTGCCAAATGTGGAGAAATTTTGGAAACTTTTTGTCATTTTACAATTTTGTAATTAAAAACACAGGGATTTTCAACTCATGCGTAATGCCAGTGAGTTGGCTAAATATTTTACAAAATAGCTTGCATTTTTGGATTCCTTATGGAAAACAATGAAACCCAGAAAGTTTCATAATATTTGGAGGAGATTTGGGTCACCTAAAGGGCAAAGAACATTAAAAAAGTGCCCTCTTTGCCACTGTTTGGATACACAGGAACGAGTGTTTCGCGAATCCACTTTTGAGGGGGCAAATGATCTCCAAATTAGAAAATTCAAAGTGTTCCAGAAACTAGACAAGCAAGGCTTTCCAACAAGCTATCTTGGGCTTGATTTGGTGAAATGGAAGGCCTCCAAAATCAGCCTTGAAGTGGTGTTGCACATCAGGCTTAAGGTGCTGCGTGTTAGACAAATTTTTGCCAATTTTGCCTAAAAACTCAGAATTTCACCCAGTTTGACTATCAGTTGACTTTTTCTCTTCTCCTTAGTAAATTTTTGATGGTAAACGATGTAATATGATGTAAATATGATGAAAAATTACTTGAGGAGGTATATACTTCAGTTAGAGGTGGTTTGATATTGAATGAATCAGTTTCCATAGTTTTAGAGGCAAGCTGTTCCACTGCCTATTTTTCAGTTCCTAGTTTAGATGTTGTTGAAACAGCTCCTTGACTCATGAATTCAACCCCTGATGGCTAGCATAGGTGGTTTGAAGCCTATATTATATACTTTCTTAGTCATTTGTAAAGGTTGGACTCTTGTGGATGCATTGAGCTACTTTGTATATCACTTTTGCAGTTTGGCAAGGAAATAAACCAGGGTTTTGTAGCATTTTGTGGGATTCTTGTGGTAATGTGAATTAGCATTGTTTTCTCCTTTGTTATTCAGTTTAATCTTATGTGTATATGTGCCATCATCTCTCTTTTTCTGCATAACTAAATGAATCAAGATTAAAGGGTGGAATCCATTGGTGTTTCAGTGCTCTACCTTGGGGTTTATTTAGTTTTAAATGTTTTCTACTGATTGAAGAGGACTCATGACATTTGCATGCCCTCTCCAACTCCTCACCAGTGTTTAGACTCACCATCACATTCATTTCAAACTGCTAAAACACTTGCCTACTTCGCCCCACAAAAACCTCTGCAAATCTAAGTTGATTTCCTGAACCCAAAGTTGCCTTCCTCATCTGATCCAGCAACCAACCATTAAAATCAAACAAAATCCTCTAAGAAAATATACCTAGCCTAAAACCAATATTTATTTTCAGTCATCTCAAGCCCAAATTGCCAATATCCTAATTGAGATTGACAAGGAGAGAGCCCTCTCCCGACTTGGTAGGGCTAGCTACCAAGTTAAGCATGGTTTGATGTTACCCTAGACCTGCTTTCCTTTAGCCTGAGGTAGATTTAGGCACTAACAGACTCAAGAATTTTACAATTTTGCATTTTCTTTTTCTTTGCTTCCAGATTCTATATCCTCGAAATTGCTTCACTCTCTGTTGAACTTTTTTGTTGTGGCCTTTATTCACTTGCTGTTGCAATTTTTCTTTGACTTGTTTTGAACTTGTTCTAAAAAACAATTGGATCATGTCTTCTACACATGCCTCTTCAAAAATTCGCTCAACTATGGAATGATGCCATAACATTGCATCTTCAAACTATCTTCTTTGCTTTGCTTCTTGCGCTTCATATTCCTGAGTTTCTTTTTGCCATATTTCTTGATAGCAGAATTTTATCACTTCTTGACTCCATTGCTAAAAAATGGTTTCAGTGCATTTATCTTTTTATTCAGAAACATCCATATCATTATTTTACTTTCATCATCAAGTACCATTACTTTTTTCCTATAATCTGCATCAAATTTATTAACAACCTTGTTTTCAACTTCTCCTCCCATGCTATTTTGAATAACTACATATTCAAAAATAATGTTAAAAATATCTTTAATATGACTCTCTTCAGTGAGAGCTTCCTGCTCTACATCTGCTTTCTTTTCAATTGCATGGAGGTTGTCTTTCAGTGTTATGCTGTTAGTGGATATTCTCATAAAAACTCTTCAATCACTTTATCTTGTTTTTTATCACCAGTTACTACTAGATCATACACTAGTCCATGAGATTTTGATGCTAAAGTGGCAACTTCAACCTTCATGGCGCTTACCGTATTTCCACAATCAATCCCTGTTTCAAAAAAGAAATCAAACATCATTAACATAATGTTCATCCACACTATGGTGGGATATCTGAGCATGCATATGCTCATTGTCAATTTAATTGACAATTTCAACTTCACCAAATCCATCAGCTGCGACTGGATTCACCAATTGACATATTGCTTTGTAGTGATCATCTACATGTGTTTCGTCACAGTGGGATTCAATATCATCTGCATCCACATTACAATGGATTCCTTGAGCATTAATATGCTCTTGCTTTGCTTCACAAACAGAGGCTTCAACTTCTCTCTCTACAATCTTTGTTGCATCTTCTTCATCCATATGCATGCTTGCATAATGGGCTTCAATTTTATGGTCTTGACAACCATCATCCACTTTTCAGTGGGATTCTCCAAGCTCTTTTGTCCTCTCAGAGTCTTGCTCATCTATGCTCAGATCTACAACTAACTTCTTTGCTTGTGACATAACCTACTGCTGCATGTCACTCACCTTTGTGCCAAATTCTTTTTCCAAGATGTTCCATGTTTCTTTGGAAGTTGTAACTTGTGCTACCTTGCACAAAATCATTTTACCCATTGCTTACTGAATGAAACTCAAAACAAATACATATGTTACCTTATATAAACTTTTAGTTTTTATTTTTTTTTAATAAAAAACTTAAAAAAAGTCTTCACTTCAAACCTTTCACAATCATATAACCAAAACTTGTCTTTTTATATCACCCCGTTTTGAAGTAAGCCTACCATAATGCAATAATTTTTTTTTAATAAAAAAAATAAAAACTTGTTCAAAGCTCTGCAATCTTCAACTTTTCAAAGAACTTTAAAGCCTTTAAAAAGGACTCAAAATTTGTCATTTCCAAACTTGCCCATGGACAGATTAACAGATACAACATATGGTGGGTTTCCCTATGCACACAGTTTTGAATTCTGTTATAGCTACAACACAGTTTTGACTTCCTACCACTTATGGTGGCTCTGCCAAAGCCTTATGATGCTCTCTTCGGTGGTGTTAGTAGTTTGTAGACCGCGAAAGCGGTTGTGGCTCATGGCGGTGGCTACAACACCTTGAAAATAAAAACTTGGATTCTTTTCATTAATTATTGCTCGCCCAATATGGCTGCACGTTGCGGCTGTAGGTTTTCTATTTCTGGCTTTTAGGTTTTCTAACTCAGCTTTTTGACTTTGGCTCCATACTAATTTGTAGGGAAAACTAAAGAGACAATATGAATTCACATAAAACACTAGTTGTTGTTTTTTTTGGAGTTGTCTATAATGCGACTTTTTGGAGATTCCGGTGACGGAATCCGGCGGAAGAAATGAGGTTAAATCTTGATTTTTAGCAGTTAAAATGGTTTTTTAACTGCATATTTGGATTCAGCGCCCTGAAAAACCCCTGGGAGCCATTGATTGTGCAGAAACTAGCTATCAAACTTGGGATTCCAATGAATTGCTGCCGGATTTTGACCGGAAAAATCTGCCGGAAAGGCTTTCAAAAAGTCGCGTTATAGACTACTGCGTTTTTTTTTATTGATCAAGGGTATTTATCCTTTTCCAATTAGCTATTTGACTAAAATATTTTGACATACATCCAAATGCAACCACATGTTCAAAATCGTCTATTACTTATCTAGACTTGACTCAACACTCAAACACTCAACTACTCAACTCAATTAACTCACTCTTTAGGTTTATGTTTTAGCTAACTCCAAATACGAAAATAATTACTATTTCTAACATTTCCATACTTCCTTAATTTAGAAGTAAAAATATTTCACAAGGAAATTTCAGTAGGAATAAATATGACCTAGAAATTGAGAATCGAAAAACATTGGAATAAGCTGGAATTCTATCAAAGGAATTCCAAGAATATAAAAGTGAAGAAAGAATTTACGCTGACATAAAGAATTATGAATTTGAAGACATAATTTTCTAAAGCTTCGCAACTTGCAGCCGAGCACTCAACAGCTGCGAAATGAGAACATAAATCTTCATACAACGAAGTTCTTTAAAGCAGGAAATTTCATCCTAAGAACAAAAATGCAGTGAAAAGAGGGAAAAGGTTCAACTCAAATGTCATGACCACACACTCTTTCACAAGTAAGTCAAGCTACTGAGAAAACCATAAAGAAAAACTGCAACAAAAACGGATCGTTCAAAATAGTCTTCCAAGCTAATAAGATAAATTCTAAGATCATTAACTTCGATATCCGAAATCTTTAAGAAAGCCTTAGTGATATTCAATAGCTTAAAACATATCGACACTTTCACGTCAAAGACCAAATAGAAGCAAAAAGATGACATGAAATAAGGGGAAATAACAGAGTAAATTCTACGACAGTAAAATATAAAGAGTTCTACCTTGTTAATATCTTCGGAGGTGAGAACCGAGAGCTGAGCGTGAGGGCTGTCCGCAATCCCCCATCCGTAGTGCTTCCCCTTTGCAGTATATTTATTATATGAAAACATAAATCATGATTTCAATAAAAAAAAATACAGCAAAATAAATTGAATTCATGAAATATTTTTTCGAGTTTTGGAAACTTTTTCTGGTATTTCCATTATAATATTTATTTGTTAAGGCTAAATTTCAACCTGTGCAAAGCAAATCAGTTTATAAAAAAAGCACTCATTATTAATGACACCGAAGGTGTTTTATAAGGGAGGGTTGCCTCTGCCCTTTCGTCGTTTGTCAAGGAAAAACACGTATTGAATTTTTTTTCTTATTCCCTTGACATACATTGAATTGGATTCGACATGCGCCATCGTGGTAGTTTCTGACTTTACAAGATTCGAGAATGAGACCTCAATGAATTCATTGGCCTCGGAGATAATGACACGAGGGAGGAAGGTTAGACCTCTATCATCCAGGTGACAAAGACATCAAAATGTCTTAACCAATACCAGATCCACACGTTAGACATGTATTGCTTCATTATTCTTTATTATAAGGATTTTATATACGCATATCTTGTTTAATTTCTGTTGACACCTAATCATCAGGATTGGGTAAATATAATGTAAATAAATAATAAGTAATATGAATAGTCATCGGTAAACGAAGTGAATATTCTCTCCCTAATGTATATAATAAAGACCAACTTGAAGGAATAAAATATACAAATCAATTTTGCTTTAAGGAGTTATTGCCTGGCCTAACATGGTATCAGAGCTAGCTCACAAAATAGTTGTAACTCCCTACTTCCTACTGCACTCTCTGTCCACTGCCCCTGTGCGCTCTCTCTGCCATAAGTGCTTCTGATCCATTCTGTGCTTTGTCTGGATAATTGTTCTGCGCCCACTACATAATTATATTGCTACATAATTATTCTTTTCCCACTGCATAATTGTATTGTTGCATAACTATTCTGAGTGGACTGAAGGCCATCTCTGCCATGTGTCAGGATGGAGTGTTGAACCTTTGCTCATTCCACACTGCTGGAGATATGCTCATTCCACATTGCTGCATTGAGAGCATTACTGAATTACTGCTTTGAGAGCATTACTGTTGATGTGTTGAGAACATTGCTGTGTTGAGTGCATGAATCATCTCCATGACCAAGTTTACTGCGTGAAATGCTGTTGGTGCATGAATCAAAGCCTATGAAGATCAATCTGCAAGAAAAAGTGTTGATGCGGAAGCGCTGGTATATATGTTGAAGTTTTTTTTGGCTATACGTTGAATTTTTTGGAATATAACGTTGGTATATATGTTGAAGGTACAAGCGTGTTTTGTAGATCCACTTTGCTCATGCGTTGAATGTACAAGCATTGTTTTTAGACCCGCTCTGCTCATCGTGAAATATTTATAACATTTAATTGCTTTGTCAACCTAAGAATGACACTACGAGGGAGAGCATTGCACTGGTTTATGAAGTGCAAGCGTTGAAGTTAAATGCCATGCGTTGAATGTACCTTGAATGTATATACATAAATGGTATCATGGTATCTTGAACGTTCTTTTGGTACACTGCCTATATATTGATGTGTATGTGAGTTAAAATTTTTTGAATTTTGAATAGTGCATATTATCAAAAAAGGTCGATATATATGTCTTGGGTATTGACATTTGCTGTCGAGTTGAGTTTGTTGTCCAGTCATATCGGAATTATATTTTTTTCCCATTAAGAGTAAAAGTTTTGTAGCAAAAGTTTTTTGTTACAGTATGCATTCAATAATATCCATTGTGGGAATAGTTCTCACTGGCAAAGAGAACTATCCTGAGTGGTCTTGGATGATAAAACACAGGCTCATTTTCAATGAGTTGTGGAAAGAAGTGTGTGTTGGAGACGGAGACAAGGAGCTAGAAAAGTCTACCTCAAACAAAGAGCTCGTCATTTGGGAAAACAAGAACAACAAAGCTTATGCATTAATCACAACATCTGTAAATGAAGAGGTGAGTCACCATATTTCTCCATTTTCAACTGCATTTGAACCCTTGCAAAAGCTAAAAGAACTCTATGACTCACATTCAGCACTTGAAGTTGTTCAAATCATGATTAAACTCTTCACTCTTGAACTGCAAAATAATGATCCTCTTGCTCTTGCATTTGAAGTAAAGTCTATAATGCATGATATCAAATCCACTAAGGTTGAATTGGATATTCCTCTTATAACTTTTCTCAAGGCACTTTATCCTACTTACTCCAATTATCTTGAGTCATTGCAAGCAAATGGAAATCTCAAAGATATCACCTTTGACTCTCTTGTGAAAAAGTTTGTTGAAAGAGAGAAACCTTTTGGAAAGAAGATAGCCCCTGAATCTTCTAAAGAGGTTATGTGCCTTGCTCATAAAGAAAAGCATCCTACTCAAGATTCTTTAGAAGGAAGAGGTGGTCGAAGAGGAAGAGGAAGATATTTCAGAGGCAGGGGGCAAACACTCTCGAGGAGAAAAGATAGATTTGCACTGCATATGCTGCAAAAGAAATGGATCACATGATGCCTCTACATGCAAGTTTCCATGGGACAAAATTGAGCAGTAAAGAAACCAACAACAAGGCAAAATTGATGATACAGACAAAGGTAAAGCACCTGAATCCACTCACTATGTTGTGGCACAATGTAATATTGGAGTAAATGACGATTTATTTAATGCTTCACTTGCTTCTTGGAAAAATGATTGGTTGCTTGATTCAGGAGCAACCTGCCACATGACTCATAGAAAAGAATTTTTTGAAGAATTTACTGATAATGTTTATGGAGCAGTATACTTTGCAGACCAATCAAAAATCAAGCCATCAGGGCTTGGCACAATCAGGCTTCAATTGCCTTGTCTTCCAAACTTTCTTCTGCATCACGTTCTCTATCTCCCATAGCGCAAGAGAAACTTGCTATCCTTGGTCCACATCTGCCAGCAAGGTCATTCCATTCATATGTTTGATGGCAAGCTTGAGGTAAGAAAAGCATCTGACCACTCACTTGTCATGAGGGGAATAGAAGAAGAAAGGCTTCTCAAGCTGCAAGGAACCTTTGCTCATGCACAACATTTCTCATACAATTCTCATTATGAAGAAGGTACACTTCCATCAAGTTTATTATGGCATGCTAGATTTGGACTTTTGAATTATGACAGCCCCTGCTTTTTGAGAAAAATGGTGTTGCTGGTTTGCCTGCAATTACTAGGAAACTTAAACAATGTGATGCATGCATTCTAGGAAAGCATAGCAAACAGTTTTTTCATGATTCACATTCAAGAGCACATAGAAAACTTGAACTCATTCATTTAGATTTATGTGGTCCAATCCCTATTCCTTCTACAAATGGAAATAAATATATGATGACATTTATTGATGACTACACCAGAATGTGTTGGGTTTATTTCTTGAAGAACAAATCTAATTCTTTTCAAAAATTCAAGAAATTTGATGAATGGATTGAAAATGATGCATAATCTCATATTAGGTCTACTCGCACTGATAATGGAAAAGAATACACATCAAATGAATTTGAAAACTATCTTTGCCAACATGGGATCAAACATCAAACAATTGTGCCTTATAATCCCCAACAGAATGGTGTAGTTGAAAGAATGAATAGGACAATCTTAAATATGGTACGATCCATGCTCTTCTTAAAAAAAGTAAAGATAATGTTTTGGGCTGATGCTATTCTATGTGCTACATATATAAAGAATAGATGTCCATCTAATGTTATTAGAAACAAGACTCCATATGAAATGTGGTATGGACATGTTCCTTCGGTAAAGCATCTCAGGGTCTTTGGTTCCACCTGTTATGCCTTGATACCAAAGGTACATAGAAACAAACTTGGTGCTAGAAGTCGTAAATGTATGTTCCTGGGGTATTCAAACACCTCCAAAGCATATCGTCTCCATGAGATGTAATTTTTCTTGAATCATCCAAAACTGAGAATGTTGTTGAGCAGCAACTTGATCACTTGGATAGATTCGTAAAAGCAAAATCATTTCTAGAATTTGATAATCAGATTCAACATCTTGAAGGGGGGATTCGTATACTAGATCAACATGTGGAATCTTCTTCTAAAGAACAATCTCCCCTGTATGAAACTCCACCAATGGATGATGCTTTAAGTGATGTGATTGACAGAATTGGGAGACTCAACCTTGATTCAATCCGAACTCAATCCCCGGAACAGCCTGGACCATCTAAGAAAGGTCCCCCAAAGTGGCTGACAAAGACACTTGAAAGTGTTCATCCTTATGAGATTGGAAAGACAGGAACTAGAAATTCAAACTGGCAAAATGGAGGTGATGTAGATGACTCTAATTCACCTATTGATATGGATGTTTCTTATGATTGTGAATTGAACTTGTCTACAGATTTTGAACCAGCTTTGTTTAAAGAAGCTGCTTCTCATGATGAATGGAAAGAAGCGATGCAAAAGGAGTATGATGCCCTCATAAAGAATGACACTTGGAAGCTGGTTGATCCTCCATTAGGAACCACACCAATTGGATGCAAGTGGGTCTACAAGAACAAGTATAAAGCTGATGGCTCACTTGACAAGCACAAAGCTAGGCTTGTGGCAAAAGGTTTTTCACAGAAGGAAGGGGTCGATTATGAGGAGACTTTTGCCCCCACA